>BNCR01000010.1:27584519-27748626 GCA_014656515.1 Oryzias celebensis
CTCCCTTCCACGCGTTTCTGTTGCTGACATCGCTTCGTGCAAATTTTCAGATCAGAAATGGTCATGACGCTGAAAGAACACATTTGCCGGAAGGCTGGCATTCAAACATCAAGTAAATGTGTGGTCCAACCCAAAGAAACAGAAATGTGTCATTTTGCAGTCTGCCTCTGCCAGGACTTTTCTTCACATTTCTCTCTTTTCATCATCGTTCTCTTTTCACCAGCGCCACCAGATCCAGTGCGGCGGCCTCGAGTTCAGTGCTGGAGTCTGAGGAAGCGCCGCTGGGCCCCAGGCAGCCGCGTCCCGTCTTTTTTTATTTTCTTCTTCCATTTTATCTGGCATTCTTTAATTGACTTGCATCGTGCCGATGAAACGGCGAGAGATGGAGCGGGAAGAAAGTGATGTTCCTAGATGTGGAAGACGGTTGTGGGAGGGCTGTGATGAAAAAATAATGATGCTAGTTACATTCTATTACACAAAATATGCAGTATGGCATTGAAGCCCCCCTAAAACATTTCCTCCTTAATATCACATCATCAGCTGCCGCCGCTGCCAGCGCTGCAAGGAATTCTGGGACAACACACAGTGAGGAGCACACTGGTATGCTTCCTGCTTCTTAATTTATGCTGCTTTTAATGTATTTTTCATATCTTATTTCACCTCATTATGGATTTTCTTTCTCAGTTCTGGGGCTGCAGAACTCTTTAAGGCTGTGTTAATATGCTTTTCTGATGGGCGCATTATTTCATTGCATTCATTATAAAACTCAGCTGCTGCTCCATTAGACGCAGCTCCGCTCTCACCTGCAGAGAGGCAAACATTTAGCAGAAAAGCAGCTCTTGTTGCTGCAGATGTCAGTGTTCTGCAAAACCACGACAGTTCTGGATGTCTGAATGCTGTTTAGCTTTGATTCTGACCTGGGAGTGAGTGCGCATCCTCGAGTCACAGCCTGCTCCCGCAGTGCTGTGAAATCTTCACAACAATGTTTGGCGTCTCCTTCATGACAAATGGAACACAGCGGAACCCAAATTCTCTGAGATCTGAATAATTTGTCCTCAAGGTAAAAATAAAGCTCATCGTTAGAAAGTCCAGGTCTCCAAAGACGGGAGTCTGAACGACGTCGGAATGAAATCAGCAGCAGGAAGGAAAACCGTTGAAGCTCCCGACAGCCCGTCGGTCTTCATATCAAAGCACCAAACTCAATTTCAAATCTGCACTAAATAAAGCAACAAGAGCTCCACTCCAAGTCTGACACAATATCATCGAGTTCAGATTAGATGAAACTTTATTGATCCCCGCAGGGAGACTGTGTCACAGCGGCAGCAAAATAATGAAAGGCTAAAACTGAATATAATTAGAGATATGGGGGGGCAGTTTGGCTGAGTCCAGGACATGAATAAAAGAAAGCAATAAAAAGTCCCAGACTGCATTACTGCGGCTGGACGTGGCTGCTCTGAAGGAACAGCACCTTTATCCAAAAGCGCAGAGACAGAATCATCGGGAACGATGTGGAATTCTTTAAGCTACACTTTCACTTCTCTGTGTGACAGACGCATTTTGCGGTCTGACATTAAAAGAAAACGTCTCAGGAAAGCCGAGCAGTTCCCTAGCAGGACCTTTCCATCCAGCTTCACTCACACTGTACAGGTATCTACAGCTGGAACATCTGGACTTTCATCACTGCTTCTAGTTTGAAGTGTGGAACTGATGGCCTTTGTCTTTATAGAAAAAAATCCTCTGGGAACAGTCTTGGAGAAGGTCTTAAATTGGATGCAGATTCAATTCAAAACAAATTCATTTGAGAGGATTTCAAAATGAACTTAACAAAAAGGAATTTAAAACTGGATTTCCAGCTTCAGGAGGTCAGACAGTTTCACCTCACTGAGGTCATAGGTCATGAGGGCCGTGGTGAAGGTCCATGTTTAGTTTCTGGTCCAGACGAACAGCATGTTTTCTGACGTTTTCATTTTGTAAACAGTTGTTTTGTTTAAAAGAGCATGCTCATTGAAAACACGGCTGCTGATCATTTTCAAGTCAAGTCTGAGTCTTTTCGAAGGAACCAGTCTCAAATCCTTGTGTGGATCTTGAATGGAGCTGAAGTCCAAGAGTTTCTCCTGTGTTGGCTGGTTTTCTCAGTGGGCTTTGCTGGGTCATCAGAGGGTTCTGGTGGGAGTGGAAGCCTGTCTGTACCTGGACCAGCGCTAAAAGGACAAAGACAAACCAGGCCGTCTGCATTCCCTCTATTATTAAAAATGATTTAAGTTTACAGCAGAAATGCAGGCTGATTCTCAGACGTTTGAAATTCTCTCAGGATGATGATTTGTCTTTTATTTTTACATCTGGATTCAGAGGTGTGGCCTTTTGATTGACAGCTGTTCTCTCCTGGAGTCTACAAACAACCTATTTGGGAATATTCCAACAACTTGTGTGTTGTCCTTTTTTGACACAGACAGGGTTCAGTTGAAGACCAGGCAGTGTGGAGCGTCGCCTCATCTTCATCCATCTCCTCACACAGTCATTGGCCTTCACCTACAGACAGCTGGGATGGTCTTTGGAGACCCGCTTTACTCCATTTGGGGTAAATGAACATATAGAATGGATGGATGGGACTCAGAATTAATCCTTTTGCATTTCAAAGCCTTAAATGCTCCAATCATTGGATTAAACCATCAAAACATTGGATTAGGGATTGGGACCACTGGATTTTCTAATTAAAATCCTGGTTAAAAACAGCCTTTAATGTGTTTTAGTGGCCACCACCTGATGTTTGGAACAGCTACTAAACTTTGTGTCAGACCTAAGGCGTTAGCGTCCACAAATGCAGCTTGATGCTGGCAGCAAACACTCACAAAGACACGCAATTATCCGGGGAATGTTGCAAACCGGAACAGGAGAAAAACTGAACACATCCTAATTTGAAGCGGTGTAAAAACATAATCAGAAGGTATATAATTAGAAGAAAACAATTAGAGGGAATTGTTGGCCAACAAAAAACTGCAGGGAAAAAATAATATTGCTGCAAGCCATTTTCCCATCATGCCCTGGGATTTGTTTGCCTGTTGGTTTGATCACTGGCGTTTTCAGAAAAATAGGCGTTGGGGTTGTGGGGCGAGAAGCAGAGACATGACACACATCTGCAGCTGCAGGTCAAACAGTGGCGAGGTGTGAACCTGTGTTTGTCTGCAGAGCTCAGCTGGTGAGCGTTCACCCCCCCGTCTCACATTAGTCACTCATACGCTCAGCTGAGCTTCTCTTTGTTTACTTGTTTATACCCAGTTACTGTGTGTAAATGGATTTATCACCTCTGGTTCAGTGTCACTGAGCGTGTTAAACAACAGCTCCATAGACAGTAAATTATCTCGGGGTGGGGGCGGGGGATTACCCTTCCGGGTGGCTACAGGGTGAGAAGAACTCTTCATGTTTGTTTACTACTAAATAAAATCTGCTAAAGAAAAGATTCTGCTTTCTGACTCTCTTTGATCAAAGAAAATCTGCTGTTTTTATAATCAACAAATGGGAAATTCAGTCCATTCATCTTTAACCCTGTTTCTCTGTTGCGGGGACAGTCCCCGGCTCCCCGGACAGTCTGTTGCAGGGCCACAATCACATTCACACCTAGAGTCACCAATTCAGCTACAAAACATGTTTTTGGACCGTGGAAGGAAGCCCGAGTCCCCAGAGAAAACCCACGCATGCCCGGGGAGAACAAAGTCCACAGAAGGGTCTCAGCCGGGTTCAGAATCAGGGCTTCTTACTGTGAGGCAGGAGCTCTAACCACCGTGCAGCCCTATAGGAAATTCCTTATCAAAGGTCACAGTTGAAGAGTAGTTTGCATAGAAATGATATTGTACCAGCTCCTACGTATAAGAAAAGCAAAAATGACCAAACAGTCAATTCTCTCAGCGCAGAAATACAATATTTCTGATTCAGCAATAAGTCATGTTTATCACATGATTTTACTGGTCCTGGAGGATGTTTTATTTTGGAAAAACCCTGGATTCTCTCCTCCACGTCTGCCTGTGACTCTGTTTTGATGCAGGTCACTGTCTCATCGCCATCATCTACCTTTCTGAAAGCAGCTGCTCTGGTCTGCTTCTATGCGACTCTCATCAGTGGGTGTGGTCACTCAGACACGAGCCGCTGCACTTTTGCCGTCATCAGACTTGAGCAAAAAGGAAGTGTTGGGTTGAGAGGAGAACCTAAAGAAACTGCATTTGTGGGAATCTGACTTTTGGAGCCTTTTTGGGTAAACTTGTGGTCTGTGAGATGTTTTTGACTGGGCAGTCCCAGTACTTGATGCTACTCTGGACCCTTGGACTCCACACAAGCTCAGCTGGATTTCTGCATCTCACCTTTTCACCTCACCTGTACTTTCTGTCCCATTCAGGAAGCTGGTCTCACATCATCATATCAAACAGTGTGAACTCATTCAGTTGTTTACCGTGAAAACAGGAAGTGGCTAGAGCAGGCGGACTTTCAGCCTAAAAGCTTCACTAAGCATTTTCAGATGTTCAACGACAACAATAAACACGATCTCTAAAACGATCCAAACACGAAAGAGGGTTGCATGAAGGCAAATCAGACCTTTGAAACAAGGCCAGACCACAGCAGGCATTTGGTCAAATTTAGATGCAACCCATCCAAACTTTTTTGGACAAGTTTGTTGCTTTTTTTTTGCTAAATCCTGATTCTGTGCAGAACATGAAGATAAAAATATTACTAACAGCAGTAAAGTTCTTTCTGCAGCAGAGTGTTTCTGACATGCGGTCCAGATTGGATCCCAGACAGGTCTGTTGGGTGAAGACATTATCCGTTTCAGTACTGCTGTTGCCATGACAACCTCACTGTTTCCTGCTGGGCCTCTCGTTCTTCTGCTTCAACTGTGTGTTCATGCGCTGCTCATGTTGCCACTTTTTAAATGACTGGATTATTAATAAATATCAAGCTTTGTGGTCTGCTGTCAAAGCGCTTCAGCAAGAAAACAAACATGATGATCAAAGTCAAAATGATTTAAAAAGGAGAAAAAGGCAGCAGAGGATTAAAAGAAGAGATAAAAATAAAAACTGGTGAAATATAAAGCAATCAAGTAAAAGCAAATCTATAAAAATAGGTTTAAAGAGCAGCAGATTATCCTCCGGCCTCGCTCTGTTTGCTCCTCAAGCGTCTCTGCACCTTTCTACCCCCCCTCTACACACACATACAGTAGAGATGAAGTGTTGCTCTTGTATTAATTATGCCGAGGAGGCTGCAGAGCAGGACACACCATGTTTCAGTGTCGCCGCCAATTAAGCTGTGTCACCCGGTGGTGGAGCAGAGACGAGGAAGAGGAGGAATGAAAGACAAAGTTTAAGAAATGACACAAATCCTGGGAGAAAATATGAACAAAATGTTTTTTTTTTCTTACTTTCCATGTAAATCATGTCATTGAGGGCACACAGCGTCAGCTTTAATGAAGGTTTCCTGGCAGCTGCAGCCTCCATGAAGAACATCACTCTCTTTTACTGCTGCTGGAAATCAGCGTTTAGGAAAAAGACTTTCCGTCTTTGCAGTTAAACAGAACAATATTGTGTCAGAACACCTGCAGTGAAGTGTCTGTTTGTACCCATATATTCATCATGAAATGAACATCATCTCTATGACTCTCCAGCTGCTTAGTGGCTCACATTTATGGTAGCCCAGAGGAGCCAATCCCACCAAGAAATCACTCAATGTAAAAACAATTTAGATCATTTAAAATAAAAAAATACAAATGTATGAAAAGACATTATATTTCCACAAACCAGAATCTGATTCCCCCCAAAAGAAAGAAACAAAAAAAAAGCTTTGGCAAACAAATGCAATTTCCATAAGAAGGAAACAGAAACTGTAAATGTTAAGGGACATCACTGATTGGATGATGACGTTTGGGAGCCTTATTAACCAAAAGATTTTTGACATGACAGAGGATATTTATTTAAAGGCCCTTTTGTAGAATTTCAACTCTGACTTGTGGGAAGGGACTGTTGATCTGGAGCAATCCCGCCCTCACTTCCCATTCCCCGTCTGTTTACGAGCTCTCCCGCTAGCTTACACCCCCCCCAAAAACCCTAAGCTAACATTAGCGGTGCAACAAAAATGATGAGCGACATAAGAGCTATCCAGCCGTAAAATTTACATCCAGATTCCAGCTCAGCCAAGAAAAACAAAGACGTTCACAGATTTTTTTGTAAGTGGTTGCATCAGAACGGTGCGGAGCAGAGCGCTTGTGGCCGGTCGGTTGTTGTTTGTACAAAACATCAACGAGCTTTTTCCAAAAACAGTTTTTCATCTGCTCCTGATTGAAAATGATTTGAATAAAAAGATACTCAGTGAATGAGATGAATCTTCCCCTGCGGCAGACTGGTGTCCTGTCCAGGAGTGTTCCTGCCTTCACCCATGAGTGACCGGGTTAGGCTCCAGCAACCTAGTGACCCTGAAAGGGATAAAATGGTTTAGAAATTGAATGAATAAATGAATGAGATTCATTTTCTTTATATATGTCCATGAACATGTTACAAACACTAAAGGAACCATTTTTATTTCAGTGGGATTTTATACTTCAGGCCACAGCCGCTGCAAACGTTGACTGATTCCTTAATCAACTCTTTACAACAGTTTGGTTGATTTTCTCCTTTTTCAAAACTTAAAATCATCATCCAATCAGTTGCCCAATAATACCTACCTCTTCTGGTTTCTTATTTGGTTTCATTTCTAGACATTACTTTTGTAAATGTTTGGTTTGTGGAATGCCGTTTTGATTTTTAAACTGTAATGATGTTTTTCATTTTGTGTTTTGCTTTTCTACCATTGTGATCTTTAATACGTTTCTGTGTTGAGTGATTTGACCTTTAGGGCCACCGTACACATTAGACGAATGTCAGATAATCTGTCTGCCGTGGTTGCAGGTCCTGGCCCTGACTTTGTGCACGTTAGAAACACGTTCCCCCTCTGCGCGAGTGCTGGCGACGAGGAAAAGCAGAAGGTCAGAGCTTCACCTGCAGGAGCGGCAACAAACGATGATTTCTGACTTTCAGGTGTGAAGAGGAGCCTGATGCTGTGAGGTGCTGCAAACTTTAAACAGCCTGAACTCTCTGCTGTATTGATTAAACGTGTGTGTGTGTGTGTGTGTTTTTTTTTTTTTTTTTTTTTGGGGGGGGGTGCATAGCATATCCCCCCCGACATCCAGCTCTGTTGTCGCCTTAAAGTGGCAAAGACACGGCGAGATGAGACGCGTGAGAGCGCAGCAGCAGGTAATTACCTCTCCTCCATCGATAACCCTTCTAATAGACTTCCAACCGACTATTTACATTAGAGAGGTGTTCCTCTCACCACATTGATTTTCATAGAATATATGTGTGGCAGGCCACATAGGGATCAATACAGCCATTTAAAGAGCATTATCATTAAGAGCTGGCTGTGTGTTAAGTGTTGGTGTGAGCAGGCTGCAGGAGGAGGCGTTCTGCAGCGTCCTGACGCCTCAAACCAACATCATTTACTGCATGACTGCACCGCCAGTTTGTCAGCCGCACGCATTCTTTCACGCTGAGGCCCATCTCTAAAGCACGCTCTGTACGTGCTGGCCGGCTCTGCAGCCAACCGGCAGACGAGGAGCCTCCAGGATTTTACCGGGTGAGAGCTGCAGCATCACAGAGACGCAGCTTTCAGTTTAACATTTACACTTTGGTTCCAACAGATGTGACAAAGAAAGCTTCTGCAGTGTCGGTGCTGTTCAGCTCTGGAGGGTTTCGGTGGAAGGATCTTTAAATGGAGCTTCAGGCAATAATCCAGTGATTGTAGTTTTAGCCATCTGAGGTGCTGAGCTTAACCTGGTTTTCTATCTTCAACAGCAAACTCAGTAAAACAGCAAACTTTAAGGGTTTGGGACATTTGAGGGCCTCATCTGTTGATTCCACATAAATGAGTGTTTGCTTCATTATTCAACCAGATTTTCAAGTCCAGATGCAAGTTTATGTTTTTGAATGGAATCAATGACAATAAATACATTTTCCATTATATTCTAGTTTTGTGGAAATGGTCTGTGTGTGTATATATATATACACATATATGTGTGTATATATATATACACACATATATATATATATATATATATATATATATATATATATATATATATATATATATATATACACACACACACACATGCTTTTAGTGATTGTTGTACAGTGACCTTAAGCAGTGAGAATGGTGCTTCAAATAGAATTTCTTCATTATTTTTTATTCAACGCATGTATAAAGAGTTCTATCCGTTAAAGATTTAAAATACAAGAAAAACTTAAATCCTTCCAACATTTTGTATTTTTTCTTTTGAATCTGCTTTGGATTTTCTGCAGAATCAGTCACTTGAAATGCTTTTTTTAAAAGCCTTTTTGAAACTTTGAACATCCACAGAAATCATCAATAACATGAAATGGGCTAAAAACACGCAAGCACTTCTAAAAAACATCCGCAGGATTAGCTCAGCGTAATCTTAATAGATAAAACAAGATCAGAGCAAATATAAGATAAAGGATACGTCCATATTTTCCTGTAATCCTTCAATCACAATAAAAACCTGCATAAATCCCAGAATTACATAGATTTGAAGCATTTGCACATATTGCTGCATAAAAACAAACCCGTGTTGTGAGCGGCGTCCAGACTTATACGTGAGGGTTAAGTAGATTTTCAGATGGGCTTCGGTGAGTTATTTTGGGGGGTGTGCATGTAAATAAATATGGTAATGCAAAAGGGATTATGCTTACTGAACATTTAGTCTTTTAGAGGTTTATTGGGATTAAAACGGATGAAGCTGACCTTGTGCCCTGTTGAATTTTGGGAAATGCCAGTGTTTCAGTGTTTTATGTCATGAGTTTTACTTTATTTTTCATTTTAATGACATTAAAGTGAAGCCCTGCTTGTTACTGTTGGGTCTAAAACATTGTTCTTCTGCACTAAATAAAACGGTTCCATCACATCCTTCAGAGAAAACATTTTAAGGTGCATCACATACGATGATCTCTGAGAAGCATCCTCAATATTCTGGTTTCTTCTTGCAGCAGCTTGGAGGTCTTCCCTGTTGGATTTCATTTTGTTCCTTTTAAACGTCTCCTGTCTCATCAGATCTTCAGTCCAGAGGTTTTGAGCGTCATCCAGATGGTTCTGTGTAGTTGTTGCTTGAACTCTCCCATGGATCCATGTCTGTAGATGGTAAATGATGTATCTTATAAAGCACTGGCATCCAGGGGCCGGAGGGGGTCTCATTTGGGAACCGAGCTTCACCGAGCCAGGACCTTCAGCATGCATTGGAGCAGTTTGCAGCTAATGGAACTGCGATGAGGGTCAGCACCACTAAGCCTGAAGCCTTGGTTCTTGACCAGAGAACGGTAGTTTGTCCTCTCTGGGCGGGTGGAGGGCTCCTGCTACAGGTGGAGGAGTTTAACTATCTTGGGTAAATGCTCACGAGTGAAGCTGTGGTGAAGCTCTCTTTTTAACCGGTTGATCTACGTTCCAATACTCTCCTATGGTCATGACTGAAAGAACGAGGTCCGGATACAAGACCTGGTCAGACCCTCTCTCCATGTGTGAACAGTGTTGGCATATTTTAGTCGTTTCTTTTCTTTTCTTTGCTGTTCCTACAGGTGATTTAGCTTTTTCTGCAGCTTTTCCTCTGCAGCTTTGTGAACGTTCCTCTGTTGCTGTGGGTGGGGGGCACTGACTCCGTCTGACCTGTCAGAGTGATCTATGTGCAGCAGTATCAGAGGGGCTCAGCTGCACGACTCACGCAGGACCCTCCTCCCCCCATATAAACCCTCTGTCTACCTCATTTGACACCAAATTAGGTCCCACCTGAGCTGCCGTCACTCCCATCATGCATCAGCCAGCCACCTGAGTTCCCCCCGCACGCTTACCTTAGAGCAGCTTCCTCTCACACTTTCTGTATGAAAAACACACGCATGGCATCATTCCACATCCACGGGGGCCTCAGTGCTGAGGGAGGAGGATCACAGACTGCATTTAGTTCAGGCTCAGAGTCTGGACCAGCAGCTCCCTTTGGTTTGTTAAAAACAGTCTCCCAGCAGGTTAAATTGTTTTCAGTCTCACCTGGTGTCATTTTCTAATCAGTCACAGCTGTCTTTAATTATCATTCTCAGGGTGTTGAAGTGTTTTCAGGTCATCTGCTTTCTTACAACTTTAGTTTCTTCTTTGATTTTTTCACACTGGAGCCGTCACAAAGAACTCGCTCTGAATTACTGTAACTTGTGCAATAATGTCATTCCAACACATTGTGAAAAGTGAGAAAAGCAGCTTTGAGCTGATTTACTACACTTATCACACTTAACACAAAGCTACTAAGTTAATTGCGCAAAAGCTTGAAGGGTTGCGATACTTCAAAGAACATTAACGTGAAAGGGTTCAAGTTTTAGTCCCTGTCTGGTCTCCTGCTTTTTTGGCTCAACGCCACTGGTTCCTGAATGTTTTAAATGGAAATCCTCACCCGAGTAAAACTATTCTGTTTCTGATGTTTGGACTTGTGATGTCTTGAATTCTTGAAAGAATATTTCCAAAGTGAACCCATTAGTGGATTCCAAGGAAAATTTGGACAGATCCAACAATCAATTTATTTTCCAAACCCACTTCATGGCTTTTATGGTCACAGGGATCCTGGAGCCGTTCACCCTGGACAGTTCACCAGCCCGTCAGAAAGCAACGCTGACACAAACAACCAGACCAATAGTTGTCCTTACGGCTGAATACTGGCTGTCTGCAGGTGAAGGCAGTCAAACCTGAACAGCAGGTGACCTGCACAAAATATCAGGATCGTAGACCGCTCCCTGAACCCAGTGAGTACTCACACCTCCATAACTAGACTGCTGCATTGGAACCGTCAGCATCACCCAGACCTCATAAACACATTAAACTTCCATGACCCTACTCATACTTTACAATACACTTGTGACACACACGACAATGGTAGAACATAATATCTCAACATGGCCGTGAACCTGTGCTCCTCTCTATGACCCTCCATGGACCCGTACAGTTCACCCCCTGTACGCGTACATGTGACTGTGGCTTGAGGGATGATTTAGAGTCACCAACAAACCCATGAAGCATTTCTGGACTGTTGGAGGAAACCAGAGAAAACCACACATGAAGCAGGAGAACATGCAAACCCCACTCAGAAAAGACACAGCTGGGATTTGAACCACAGCCTTCTGTGAGCTGAAAGTGCTAACTACTACGCCTCTGCACAGCTCCAAAATTAAAAAAAAGAAGATTCTCGCCTTTGAATAGAAATAAAACTTTATTTAAAAAAAATAGCTTTATCAGAAAGCAGGAAAATCTCTTTGCCTGAAATGATCTTTGTCAAAATTATTTCATTGAAAGAGAAGCAGGTTCACCTTTTCGTTGTTCTCACAGCTGAACCCTCAGGGATGCTCTTTCTGTGGTTTATCTTTGGAGATGGAGAGTGATTCAGCCAGACGAGAAGGCCTTTCAACTTCTATGAGCCCTTCAAGGCTGCACGCAAAGAAAATAATAGGTCTGCAATTAAACCTGCCATCTGAGCTGAAGTCCACTTTATATTTCATAAATCAACATTTGTTCCATTTTTTTTAATAACTTAATTAACTTCCAATAAAGGCTCACAGGCAGCGAATGGAAAGAGAAGCTCTAAAAATCTCTCTGGACATTTGTCCACCTATTAAAAGTTCCTCGCTGTAAAGTTCAGGAATGAAATAACTACAGAAAAACATGTCATTTCTTTTCATAAATAGTTTTCCACAGAAAGATTTAAGGGAAACAAGCAAAATAAAAGTTCAGGAGGTCAGAGCAGAACTCAAACAGCCATAATCACTGCAGCACCTTGTTATCACCATGCCGTCCACGTCAGCCCGGCAGCAGGCTGCCGGGACGCGCTCTGGCTCTCGTTAAGCCCGGAGTCCGAGGCCTCATTCATTACCTAATTGGTTGCCGGGAACCTGGATCCCTAAAGCAGGAATATGATCTCTGCCGCCTCGTTCTTCAGCGTGGGCTGTCGTGTGTCAAAGTGTCACAAACAAGGGCTTCACTCTGTCCGTCTCATTGTGTAACAGGCAATTATCAGCGTAAACCAGGCCGATTATTCCAGTCTGCTGAGGCAGTTGTAGTCTAAATGTTTTCAGTGTGTGGCTTCGCTGCAAAAACTGCCTGTTAGCTCCTAATAGGCTGATTAGAAATGGGGCAGCAGTCAGGTTTGAGCCACTTTGGAGGCAGAGCTGCTGGTTTCTCTCACAGGGAGTGAAACCAACCCCAGAACAACAGACGTTTATAATGACAGGAACTGAAGCTCTGTGCCCCCCCCAACAAACCAGAAGCAGCATCAAACAAACACGGCAGATAGTTCTAAAACCCAGAACCAGAACCTCCTCATTAAAAAGCACTTTGTCACTTTTCATAAAGGACTCTGAAGGGCTTTTCTCCCACCGTCTGCTGCTTTGTGACAACGGTTCTGACCAGGAGGAACCATCACCATGTAGAGCCTCAGACAGGAGGATGTGCTCATGAACGGACCAAAGCCTTTGAGATAAACATCAATACCGGTCTGCAAACCACAGGGGAGGGCGGGGCATGGGGCGGGACACAGGCCAGGACCCGGGAGAACCCCACCCCACCCAGTCTGGACCGTCATGTAGTGATGGAAACCTGGTGGAGGGGGGCTGACCCTGGAGGACACAGGCAGTGGGTCAGCCCAAGAAGGAGGAGCATTAGTTCTTTTTGTTTAACCTGCCCCAGGTTGTTTCCTGTAAATTAAAAAGTCCAAAGTTTTAAAACAGGTGAGCTTGGTTTTGCTGTTATGGCGCCGCTGACCTCTCATTGTCCCTCCCCATGGCTGACTTTCTCTGCTGAAGGAATAAGTTCCTCTGTCTCGTTCTTTGTTACAGAAACAAGTGAAACAGCACCTTCAGAAGCACACAGAAGAATTGATCTCGTTTTGGGCAAAGGAACCACGAGGCACAAGTGAAAAACATGAAGCTCAGAAACAGATGTTCTACCTCAGAGTTTTGGTTTGAAAATCAATGGAACGCTTCTGTAATCTGTTTTTTCACACCTTGTTCAGTTCGGACTCGTATCTGTCCTCCTGGTTCAGCCTGATAAATAGTCTAGGATTTACACTATTTGTGCTCCTCTAAATGGAAATTAATAACTGTCAGGTTAATGGAAAGATTAATGAATTCGAGCAGTAACCCTGCAACTTTGCATTATGCATATTTACATTAAAAAACGCAGCAGGGCGGGTGAGCTGCGTTCAGCAGCTCTATCTCTGCTACCTCCTATCAGCTGAGAGTGTTATCAGGCGGCGGCAGAATGAGCGTATCTGCTCAGCACAGAGAGCAACGTGAGAATTAGTTTGCTTTCAAATCTGTATTTATGCATTTTTCACTAAGTGTGGGAGGCTGACTCAGTGCTTCTTCTATGGATTTTCCTGGAAGCGCCGCTCTTCTCGTTGGTGAAAAAGTGGCTGCTTTTCATTTGCATGTTTCTTTGTTTCTACAGAGTGTACAGTTTAGGTTACAAGGTGTGTTTTCTGGCTCTGTGTTGCTCACATCGTTTCTGCTGAGGTTCCCAATAAAAGCCTCAACCCGGGGACGTGTGGACGGATGCTGAGCTCTGAGCCACACATTATTTCAGCATTAAAAAAACCAGACCTCAGGCATCTGAGAGCCCGACGCTAGGGGGACACATTCCAGGAGATTACCAGGTCTCTTTATTTAGTTCAAAATATACTGAAAGATGAATTTACAGATTGAAGCTAGAGGGTTTGAATCAAATCTGAACTAATTGTGTTTTTAGATGATCATTTAATTATCAGCAGAAAAATAAACACGTGATCTCAGTCTGATTTGTTCCACATCAGAACAGATCATTAAGGATTTTTTGAAAAAAAAACAAAACAAAACAGAATCCATAGTTCCACAGACTGACAGAACCACACCATTACACTACCGCCACCGTTTGGCTGTTGCTATGCTGTTGTATCCCAGTGAAGTCTGAACTTTTGTACATTTTCTTCTGCTTATTTCATGACCTCCTGGCTGAGTCCTCTGTGCTCTTTTTCTGGTCACATACTGCTGTGAAGCTTCTCCTCTGATCAGAATGTGAGTGCAGCGAGAAACTCGATTTTTCAATAATAATGTATGTTAAAATATGCAAAAATATGAAGAAATCAGGCAAGTCAGAAGGAGGTAAATACTTCTAAACAACTGAATATGTACATCACATGTGTAATCTTGTCCATCTGAAAAATCGGACAGAGGATGCAGCGGTGCATGCATGGCATCTGCGTTTATCTTCACTTTTCCATCTACACAACCCAAGTTATAGCTCCAGGGTCTGGATCCTGTCCAGCTGTCATCGATATTTCATTTTACTTCATCGATCCACCGATTTCAGACACTTGAAGTCCAGAAAATAAATTATAAAAACATGGAAGAATGAATTCATGTGTGTTTTTCTCCAAATTAGTGGTGGTGGGGGTTTGGGGGGAGTTAGAGGCTTCAGCAGCTTTAGACAGTCAAGTCTGAGCTTCCACATTTGTACAGAATTCTGCTTCCAGGCTGGAATTTTTATCTTTGATGTTCCAACTGGAAGGAATATTTCTCTCTGCTTGAGCAGATGCATCATCTCTGACTCTCCTCCTCGCCGGCTCTCTGCCTGGAGGCCAAAGGTCACGTTTGTGTCTAATATGCAAGCCGTTTGAGGAGGCTGCTGGCGACCACAACCCCAAACGACAGGGAGACGCACAACGCAGCCCCAGGTCCTGATGCTTCATCTAAAAACACACACACACAAGGCTCCGCCTCCGAATTCTTTCAGGTTGACTGCTAAAGGGTGAGACGACATGGTCAGGGGGGCGGGGCTTCTGTGGCCGATGTGGGTCAGCACTAATGAGTGAAATGGATGAATTCTTTTCTTTTCGTAATTTTCATTTTCCTCTGGGAAATAATGTGAAGCTCTCAATATTGTAGCAGGTCTGTTTGTTTGGCAAAGACTCATTATCACTGTTATTACAGTGGCAGGAAGCCAGCAGGGAGAGCGGGAATGAAAATATTGATGACCCTGCAGCCAAAAGTATTTCACATCAGCGCAGTCGAAGTAAACATTTCAGAGGAGAAGTTCTTCGGTCTGAGTTTGGAAGTTAGATGAACTGACAGACGTGGCCTGAGAAGAGCTACTGGTGCCATAACTGATCCATAAATTCTGAATGCGGTGCAGAAAAGGCCCAACATAGTCTGCTGTCTGCCAACCCAGATGGTAGACACAAATGTGGAATGAAAATGGCAAACCCATAAAATCTTACTAAATATTTGAGCCACATGCAAACTTTAAACAGTGACAGATCGATATGAAGCAGGTTAAAGGCTTGATGGAGTCTGCAGTGGACGCTATGAAAGCTGAGCCAGTAAAACAACTTTCTGAATCATTCAGTCTGAAGTTGATGAAGAGCTGAAAGATCAATAAGGACAATCTGGGGTATTTTCATCAGATTTGGTCATGTTTGTTGGTAACAGATAAGATGTGGTGGTGTAAGTTTTACATAGCCATGCAGCTTTTAAAAAATACCTGACATGCGTGAACAGAATATTTACATGAAGTCAATTTTCATTGTCATCCATTGAAATCTGGTTTCCTCTTCAGCCTCCTGCCTTCTCTTTATGATTTTACAAAACACCATAGTGATTTCTGCACTGAAATGTTGAACTGATTGCTTGTCTTTGGTTATGTGTATGACTTCAATAACAGATTTGGATCCTTTTATTGGATGTTTGTGCACAAAAGTCTCTCTCAGATGGGCATTCATGTCAATTTAAATTCAATTAAAAAAACTTTATTCCCTAGTGGCAATTTTAAGGCACAGAGTGGCTTGAAATTTCACATGGGACGCATTGGAAGAGGAAAAAAAAAAAAGCACTGTACAACTGAATTATTTTTATTCTCACCCAATTACAACACCATGTGGTGTTCCCCAGGTCTCTGTCCTTGGTCCCTTATTTATTCCAGCATTTTTTCATTTATGAAACTTTAACCATCTTGTTGAGATGGTAGAATTCCAAGGTATTTGTTACTGTCCTCAATGTCTGCCATTTTTCCTTCTTGGAGTGAGACCCCTTCAGTCTGGACTACATTGCCTCTCTTTGTCCCCATCCAACTGTATTTCTCAACCTCGAATGACATCCCAATGTCAGTAGCGTAGATACTGGTGGTGTGGATCAGGGAGTCAGTGTCACGCTCGCTCTTAGCGTATAGCTTCAGGTCATCCATGTATAGGAGGTGACTGATATTGAGCAGTTTTTTGCCTTCAAAATGGGACATTTTGTGTACATTATTGAGACATAAAATTAACTTTCCTGATTTTGGCAAAAGATTGCAATTATAGAAAGAGTGAAAACTGTAAATGAGTCTGACAATTTCCTTTATCCACCACATACTTAATTTGTTTGTATAATTCCTACAGATTTCAAAGTGGCTAAAGTTTTGCCCTTATATAAAGCTGGTGGTCCAAGTATGTTTACCAATTACTGTCCCATAACTATCTTAGCATGCATCTCAAAGGTAATGGAAAAATTGATCTATAGAAGACTATTTAAGAGTTTTAAGTATTAATATAATTTATCAAAATAAATATTGATCCAGGAAAAAAAAAACAAACAAAAAAAAACACTCCTCTAGTATGGCGCTGGTTAAATTTACTGACAGAATATACCATTTGGTGTGAGGGATGGCGCCTGTGTTTGGGTTTGCCGCTGCCGGCAGGGGTATTTACCGTAAATCAACTGTGTGTTTTTTTCCGTGCTTTTAGTTATATTTGGTATTAGCTGCTTTAGTTTACGACCGCCTTACACTGCTGTCTATTGGATTCTTGACTTTCGGTAAAGATGCCTCTTCTCCCTGCGCTGGCGTTCTCCGTTCCCTTTTCCCGGCGCCTCCAACAGGGGTCCTGACTGAAGGCCTGCTGGGGCTCTGCAGGCAACGGGGGAGGAGAAGAGCCGGCGTCCAAATAAAGATCAGGCTTCTATGGAAGCGTGGAGTATCCGGTAAATTACGTCAAGCGTTCCTGGCCAGCTGTTTTCCAACAACGCCCTCTGATCCACAGGCTTTTTTCGAGTCCCTGCTCGGTTATGCAGGGCAAGCACTCCTTCATCGGTCGGCCCCGGTCATCGGGCCGTGTGGGGGGCGTCGCTGTTTACCTGTTTCTCTCTCTGAGCTAGTCAGATTAGTCAGTACAATGAAGACATCCTCTTGCTCCCTCGATGTGCTGCCTACATCCTTGTTTAAAGATGTTTTTCAGACCATCGGTCACTGCATCCTGACAAAAATTAACTCGTCCCTGCTGTCTGGTCAGGTCCCTGAGTATTTTAAGGAAGCTGTCATCCTTCCTCTTTTTAAAATAACCGGGCTTATATATATAGATAGATATATATAGCTATATATATTCTTTGCAGGTATCAACTTAAAACAATACAATTGATCTTATATATTTATCTAATGTCATTCATTAAATACCAGAGAGAGTTCAACTGTAAATGATTTGCTGTGAATAACAGAAAAAGGCATTTCTTCTTTAATACACCTAATTTCTACTCCAAACTATGCACATTTAGAATGGCCAAGTCATAAATAAATGTTTCATTGATTACTTAAATCAATTTTCATTTAATACAGCTGACTGAAATGTCAAAGCAGAAACCAGACGCTTAAGTACACCGCGGAATGATTAACTGAAACGAGGACAGCTGTGGATGATCATCAACCCAAACCTGCTGTAACTGACATGAGGAACCAAACCTGAAAACAGAACCCGAAGAACCAAGAAAGCAACTGAAAACACACCAAAAGACACCATCAGTCCAAACACTATCAACTGTATTTCGTGTTCTCATTTGATTTGTTCTGTGTGGGTTAGCTGTGACCTTTTCTGGATGTTTTGCCTCTTCTTAGATCCATCTGGAGATGGTCACAGCTGTCTGCAATCATTCAGTTAAGATTCATTATTAAAGGAGATGCCTGTTCTACCTTCAGTATTTTAAGCACATTCTAGGTTTGTGTTTATGCTGAGTGTCTTTGTCATTGGTGTGCATTTGTTAATGAACCTCTTCTTTTAATGAGAGCTGGTGGGGATTTTATTGATGTATTTATTTTGGTTACATTACTAAATCTTCTGAACTTCTTTGAATCGCTTTCAGGCCTCCTGACTCATGCAGCAGTGACATTACAAAGACAGTTCAGCTCCAGTGTCAGTCTAGTTCAGGACTGTCAAACTCCAGGCCTCCAGTGTCCAACATGTTTCCAACCAACCTGCCATCAAAGCTCCTTATTGAAAGCAAATTCAGCAGGATTTTGGGAAAAACCAGTGGGAGACTGGCCCTGAGGATTTGAGTTTGACACCCCTGGTCTAGTCACACTCATGAACGGAAGACTGATGTCATGTGACTGACCTTAAAGTTCCCTATCAAAGCATTTTCAGTGGAGTGACACCTTAACATACATTTAATGGGGAAGTATTTTTACCAGTTGACTAACATCCCACTCTTCTTACTGGTTCCCGTCCAACAAAGGGAAACAATATAATAAAGTCTATCCTAAACTACAAAAGGGGTTTATACAAATATACACCTTCTGTGTCAGAAGATTCATAACTCCCCCACTGTAACAAAAGTCTGTCCAACACAAGAGCCCTTCAGCTCTGATCTGTCTGCCCAGCTTTTGGACAGGACTGGTTTAAAAAAATAAAAATCAAAGTTGACTCACTGCTTAAGGAGGTTTTACTTGTAGTCCCCCTCCCCACCACCCCAGTTTTTATGTGAACGTCTTGAACAAACCAGAGAGGAAAACTGCAGAGTGACATACATTTGACATGCTTTTAACACACGTTTGTTTTTACAGAAAAGCTAAGGTGGTGAAAAGGCCACTGTAAGGATGCGTAGCAAATGAGCAGGTCTTTAGATTATTCAAGGGGTGTTTAGTAGAAGTCTGCAGCAATAAAGTGGAAGAAGTCCTGAACTGCTTTTGCAAAAAAATATTTCAGTTTTTTTCATGACCAACAAGCAGAGAAAGTTTAGATTTTTCTGAGGCAGACCAAGCTTTACCTTTTGGGAATAAATGCGATGATATGGGATAGAAATAATAAAACTCTGTGTAATGAAGGAAAGATCACAAAGAAGAATGCAGAGGCCAATATCTCTGAACAAATCCTGATATGAAGGAGCAACGTGAGCCCCGTGCTGCTCTCTGAGCCTCTGCAAAGCAGAAAGAGTCTCCCTGGAAGGAGACGCTGTAATAAAGTGATTCCCAGAGAAATCCTCCCCGCCGTCTGCTCATTGGCTGCAGACTCTGTATCAGACTTAGCTGGTGATTGATGATGTCTGGCTGTAATCAGAGAGGTGATTCATCAGGGCTTTATTGCTGGAGTTCAGGTGTTTGTGACACACACTTATTCATTTCTAATCAGGCAGAGATTCAGCCCGAACCTTTATATCTGCTCTTCTCATCTCCTGTTTGATTAGTTTCAGTAAAAACCTTTAAACTAATCTCTGCTGGATCAGTTTCTAGCAGCTCAAAGTTTCTTTTATTTTATTTTAGTAATTGATGCCAAAACCTGCAGAGAATCAGTGAGATACCAATCTCTGTTGGTTGCAGTCGATCAACAAATACTAATTCAGCCTTTTTGCTCAGTTTTCTGTGTGTGGACAAAGAAGGGTTTGAAAAATGAGCTGAATTTTAGCTTTGGAATCCTTTAAAACATTCAAATAATTTGCTTCTTTCTATGTCTGTGTTCTTTTAAAGAATTGTCTTTGCTTTTCCAGCTTGTTCATACTTGAGTTGGTCCTGGTTTTGTTTCCTAAACCCTCCTGCTTGAGATGTGTCCCCTGATGACCTCCAGCAGGTCTCAGTTTGGTGACTGGTTCATCACTTCTGTACAAATCTGAACTTGTCCCCTCATCATCATCTGATTCTGACGTCTCCTTTTGTTCATGGTTTTTTGTGTACACTTTTGGACTCCTGAGATTTATCCGACGCTGTTTTTATGATTACCTTCAAACTGAACTTCAAACCTTTCTGTATAAAGATGTTCAGTAAATGTTTGCTTTAAATAAGGAACAACTGCGCTTGACCTCAAATCGGACACCAACTGCCATGTTTGTGAGGCTTTTAAAAGGGTTACTCTGACCAGAAGGAGGGCGTTGATCAAAAAGGTTCTGAAATGCGCCCCATGCAGCTTGAAATTCCTCTCCTGTGCCTAAAATAAGCACCTGAGTCAGGCTCACTATGAGTCATTTGATCATTTTAGTGACTGAGAGTCGTGACTACCTAAAAACGTGGCTTGTTTTAATAGTTATTGAATTATTGTGAGAAACAGATCAGGATTCTGTGGCCACGACAACCATGGGTTAAAAAGACTCTCCTGAATGCACGCGACTGAATGCTTACAGTAGCAGTTAGTTAATCAGCAGTAAATATTCAGAGATTCTGCTGAGTTAATGTTTGTCCATCTCAGTTTTAAAAAAATTACAGCAGTCACCACTTCATTCAGCAGAAACTCCAGCAAGCTGAGAGAATTGAGGTATCCATTCAGACGACAGTTTTACAGCAACCGCGTTCACTCGGCACTAAATCCTGCCGACTCCGAGACTGACCTTATTTTCTGAAGAAAAGCGGTAGAGAGAGGCGGAGGAGTCGCGCTCAAATTTAGTGTTTAATTTGGTTAATATCATCGGTACGCTCTGTAAATTTACAGCAGCCCTCCATTTGAATTAGACTGCAGGGAGCAGTTAGAGCGAGGCCGTGTCGGCGTGAATAAAGTGTGTACACTAATGCAAATGCACGGGCCTGGATCGATACTGCTGTGTTTGCTATTCTGCTGCTGCCCCTGTTGGCTTATTCTGTGTGTGTGTTTGACATCTGCACAAGCAGTGTGCACGCTGCTCGGGCATGAGTGTGTAACTTTGTGGTGGTCATGACTCTGAAAAACCTTGACTAGAAAGGAACGACAATCCACTCCAGCAGCCCAACACCACCAACACTCATTTTCAGTATCACAGAAGCATAAAGCTACACTGCATTAAGTGTAAATGTGACTTGATTACACTTGAATTACAACACAATTACAACTCATATGAGACGGTTTGTACTTGTGGTTAAAAAGTACAAAATGAGTTGGCTTAAAGTCTTGTTGCAGCTCTCCTTATGGATACAGGCTGTCTGCAGGTAAATATGGTAAACCTGTACAGGCCACACACACGACCCACAGCAAATATAAAGGATTAAATAAACTCAACTAAAACGTGTTTTCTTAGACCAACAGGAGTCTCTAAGTCTCTTGTATTTATGATCCATTTTTCTGTTGAAAGTTTGACCAAACATTGTGTTCATTGTGTATTGCTGCATTCAGTTCATTATAGTGAGAAATTAACATTTTTAATGCTTTCAGCTTGTTTGTATTTTCAGATATAAAACTCCATGTTTTCTGAGCTCTTTTCTTAGTCTGCAAATTAAAAACCTCAACAAACGTTCATATTTACATCTAGAAAACAACTAAAATATGCAACTGATTTGTGATGGAACTCTTGACATCTTTACAGTGGCCAAAAGATGAAACAGTTTTCAAATGTCTGTGTTTGATTCTTCTGCTTCTGTTTTAATGCAGCTTCTTCTTTTACAGCATAACATTCCAGTTTTAAGTTAAAGCTGAATCTGAATTTGAAGGTGTAAGAAAATAAAGCTAAAGAGATACTGTAGGGGCTGATCTTTACCCACAGTCCTTCCTGTCAAATAGCAGACATTTTTCAAATGTGGTGCTGCTACAAAGGTAGTGGACAAAAGGTGCAAAATAAGAGGTGTGTGTTTGAATCTTTAAAATCCTTGGATTAGTTTCCAAATGATTTTTCTGTGAGACACACCGCTCAAAAATCCTTCACACTGTTTTGTTATGACTTTGATCAACTACAGCTTGATGGCGTGTTGAAGCATATCTTCCTTCAGGAGCCGGGCAGATAAGTGATCTGTATTTTGCTTCAACTGAGATGGAGTTGAATAATGTTTGACTTCTTTGACTGTTTTCTTGATGCGCCTCACTCAAAAAACGTTTCCTTTAAATTAGGAATGTTCTTTTTCTTCCACCAAAGAACCGCAATGGAGGACTAAAAGAGCCACATGTGGCTGCAGACCCCTGTCCCAAACAGTCTGAGTCTTTAGGAATCCAGACTTTGACTTGTTTTATATTTTTAAAAGGCTGAATGTTAACCTGGATGACCCTAAACTGTGCTGCAGTGACACAGTGGTGTGATAAAATCATTGTGATTCTGTTGGAAGCTTGGGTCCACTGTTCCATAAATAATCCATCTTTGAGGTTCTTAGTAAAACTGGGGGGTGGGGGGGCAAATAATCCCTCTGATCTGTTGGAACTGCTCTCAGCTGTTTGCTAAAGTGATAAAAAGGCCTTCAGTGATCAAATGTGAAGACAAACTGAGAAGAGGAAATTACAAATTTGTGCAGAGCAGAAATGAAAGCATCAGTGAGCTTCACGCTTAAATGAAAGCCCAGAAACTTGAAAACTCCGACAAGTCACAGCGCCGCTCGGCTTGATAAGGAGGGAACGCAGCGTGGGGGGAGAGTGGAGAGGCGCGTGGAAAATGACAAAGCCCAGGAATAAATGAGAACAGCTTCAGTGTGAGAAACAAATTCAGAGCGCTGACAGACACGAGCGGTCAGCAGGACAATAAAAGTGAGCAGGCTCACTCCAACCCAAACATCATTCTGCTATAAAAGAGCCTGTTATCTCCACAGCGGGGGCCGGCACAGCTCGTTTGGGAATGCACATTTAATAAAGAGTGGACACGAAAAACATAGTCGGGCTGAAAGTTTCTGGATTCATTCAGCAGCTGCACTTTCAAATTCTGCATACTCCTCACAAACCAAATGTTCTGCTTCAGGGCTCAGACTGTGATTGTAAATGTATAAAAACCACTAGTTTTGTTTAGTTTCTGCAAGTTTAATGTTTTTCTGTATCAGGACCAAATATCCAAACTGCATTCAACCCAACACCATGTTGGAAGAACGAGTCTCTTTTACAGTCTGTGCAGAACACATTTAAACAAATCCAGCAATCAGTCGAAAGGTAAAAATACTTAAGCTTAAAAATGCTTGAAATGGGTCTGCAGCATTCTTGTCTTTGGTCTTTTTCACTTTATTGATCCTCTGAGATTTCTGTAGCGTCTCTTCATTACAGTCCAGCTCATGTTCTTCCTCTGTTGTCATCAGTAGAAACAGTCGCTCTTCTGTCCAGGTGTTTGTCAGGTGTCAGTGGGTTGGAGTCCTCCTTCATACTCCTGACAGGTTCCTGTAGACGCCTTTGTCTGTTTAACATGAACGTTTTTAATCTGAGCACTTTGTTTCCTTTTGATTTGGGATCATTTTGTTCTAGCTTTTCACCATGTTTCTGTTATTGTCCAGTAAGTTTTCAAAGTGGAAGTGTGTGCAGGAAATCATGAAGGTGTCTCCAAAACTTCAGGTCAGCTGACATGTTAGACATTCCCTCTTTCCACAGGTGTTTGTGCATGTGCATGTGCATGTGCATTCCAGATTACTACAGAATCAAACCTCAGAAAATAAATCTGCATAAGAATGACAAAGAAAAAAGACCTAAATGCAACAGAAAAGTGTTGGTGTCTGTAGGCAGATTTTTTGTTTAGGTGTGAGTGTCCATTTAACAAACACAAAGCACCACAAAAAAAGTTTCATCCTTCATTTGGCATGTTTGCTGAGTTAGGCGTCAAACAGTCAGTTGTGTGTCTTTACACCCTCACTCGGAGGCAACAAACACTCACATTTACACACAATACTGCACCATAGGAGAAAAAAAGCTTTGTCTTTGCTGGTGCTGACAGAAGTTCACACATCTGATTCAGACATCAGTTAATACACCACGAAAGATTCCATTTCATGAAAACCAAACAAAAAGCTTTGAGAACTTCCTGTGCAACACTAAATCCGCACAGTGATCAGTGGACACACTGCTGCAGGCGTGCTTGGTGTCCTCAGAGCTTTTATTTGGGAGAAGATCCAAAAATACATGTGGTTTTCAGTTCATAATAAACTCCAAAATGAAGAATACTATTGTTTGCCACATTCTGTAAAATGTACACGTTTCTCTCCAGGTATTAAAAGGACTCCAATTACAGCAGCGTTTGAGCACAGTGTTCAAACTGGTGTCAGACAGGTGACACTAAAGCTGCCTTCACACAGTGTGATTCACATTCACCATCTTTTTTAAAACACAGAGAATCTGCTGCTCGAAGCTTATCCAAAAATGTTCATAAATGTGGTGCTTCCGCTGGGAGGAGATACTGTTCTTAGCCTCGTGGCTGCATAAAAGCATTGGCTATATATTCCCAATACATGAGACACAGATGATGTTTAGAGAACAGTTGTCGTTATTTTTGGTAATCCAGTCTCCATGTCTGGGTTCATGAGATCATTCAGAGACTCTCCTAGTACGGTGAGCTCCACCGTCAACTGCAGGAGCTGCATCTGAATGACTGCGCTTTCAGCGGTACTTCCATCTGCCTGTGACCCAGTTTGGTGACTTGCTGTCCCGCATTAGTCAGAGGAGAGAAAAACTAAGATCCAATTACAGGAAATCTCTCTTTTTTATTGTCTCAACACAAATAAGAAAAATATAAAAGTTCAAAACGATCAGATTCTCCTCCATTTTGGAGTTGATTCCACCCACTGGTCATATCATCATGTCACCACCAAAGTGGTGAACTGTCGGTGATGTGAACTGGTTCCTGTTAATGTTTAGAAACCAGCTTTAAGGTGGGACTTCTGCTTTGTGAGAATGTAATTTAAAAGCACATACACACAAGTCCACAACTTTAGCCAGAGAAAGTGACTGCAGTTTAGCTATTTTCCAACTGCAACCCCATGAAAATAAATAGGACATCTCACATTCTTAATGATTTTATAGCTTGTAAATGTTAAAGCACCTCCACATTCTTCCGTCTTCAGCGGCCCCCTGTCCCTTCCTGTCATTGGCTGGTATCGAACAGACGACCTTCCTTCCATGGTCTCAGGCAACCTGCCTTCCACCCCGTCACGGTTAAATCCTCGACCTGTGGATTGACTCTCAATGCGGGTCCCCCTCTCCTCCTCAAGTCCCTGTGGGGATCATTAAAGCTGCACCTCACACTGAAATCTGGCCCGTGGAGATTTTCTGGACCTGGTCTCTGGGAGGTCTGATTGGGCTGCAGTGTCTCTGTTGGTAACAGGGTGCAGAGATGGACGCAGAATATGAAATCTTTCAGTAAAGTTCAATTCTCTTTAGGGACAAGACTTGAAAGTCTCCTGTTCAAAATGTTTCAGGGGAGGGGGGGTTGTTGCAGTTTGGATGCAGTTTATCAGTCAATCAGCGTTTTCTGAGTGGTGCAGTTTCTCTGCCTGTTTGGATTCATTTTCCTGCCTGCTTTACCGTCAGACTGTCCAGATTTATGATGATTAGTTTCAAATTCTGCTTTTGATGTTGAGTGACTGTTTGTGACGGCATGCAGACGTCATGTTTGATCAGAGGCAGTGTTGTCAGGCCTCATCTTCACAAACTACATCTCATTAGTGAATGATTTATCATTTAGAAATGATTCATCATCTTTATAAATTCTCTCTTTTGTTCAACAATGAAACCCTGAGATGTTTTACTCTGTAAAGTGTGTGAAGTCGACCACACAGAGCTGCTGTTCTTCTGGCTTTAGCTGATTTGAAAGCCCTTTGCAAACACACAGGTTAGAAATGTGTTGAAAGTAAACCTGACTCAATTCTTTAGATCATTTTCTGCCTAAAAATCCCACAGAGGAGGCAGACAGCATTACCAAGGCACAGATTCTGTCATTCATGGCCCTCTAAGGTTTTCAGAAGTGCGTTTGTGTGTGTGTGGGGGGGCAGACTGTGACTCAACGTAGACATCTACCTTCTCTCTGTCTCACACAGAGCGTGGTCACCACTGGCCTCCAGCACTGGGTCACTGCAGATGGAAATCTTGGCTCTTTGTTGGCGTGAGTTCGCACTACTGTGCATCTCCATGGACCTGGTGCATTATAGTCCAATTTACCCCCCACTACATGAAGAAACCCCATTATTTGTTTTAGTGAACAGAAACATGCCCGCTCACTTCTGTGTAAACAGATATTTGTATGCAGAAAGATTTGTTTGCTACATGAAATATGTACAACATCCATATTTGGATGCATCACAGCATGCTGTACAGTTTTGTTTGACTGTGTGGGTCTGCATACATACAGGTGCATTCTGGGTGCCTGTTAATGTCTGCATGAATGCATAGAAAAAGTCTGAATTCCTGCTATCAGTTCAACATGGCTTCAATCACGATCAGCATCTTTTTCTGACATTGCTGGATGTCCCAAAGATGCAACATGAAATCATGGAAAAGACATAAACATTGTTCCTTTAACCCTGGAGGAAAGAAGGTTCACAGGAAATGAGGCATCTGAAAAGTGTCAGCATAGTAAGAGAGAAATGAATGATAGAGGATCTGAAACTTTCCTGCTGAATGGCTGAGAAACGGACAAAATTGTGATTAAATGACAATTATTTCACTCATTTCCTGTCACTAATGTGTAAGGATCTTTCTGGTTGAACTTTAGCTAATCTTGACTTTTGTTCCAGCATCACGACTCAGTGTTTCCCTTTTGTTTGCAGCAGAGCTGTTGAACTGCACTCCTGCAGGCTTGCCAACAAACCTGCTGCTTCTCAAGAGCATGGTTGTGGTGTTATGGCATTGTTTTTAAGAGTTCTGTTACAAGGTGGCTTCACAGCAGCACGTGCCCCATAACGAGACACAGAAAAGCACATAAAAAGCGTTTTCTGCAGCAGTTTTTTGCAGTCTGATAACACGACAATCGTTGCTTTACTTTTGTCTGTGGCTCATCCGTTGCTTTATTCCTACTCTTTTGATATCCTGAAATCCTCGGCTATGGGCGCTATTTTGGTCCACTTATTCCATGCCAGGAGCAAACTGTTTTCAGACTGAGGAATCTCGGAGCGAACCGAATCTCAGTCCGATTGGAATCAAACTGAGACCACCTGGAAAGATGGGTCCGTGAGCGGATCCCGGTCTACTTGGGTGTTGTCACTGAAAAGTTGTTCCGGGGGAAGGAACTCGGGTTGACTTCAAAAGAATCAAAGGTGTCCAATCTGAAAGCACCCTGAGTCACATGCATCCAGACGGGTGCTGCAGGGTCTACTATTACTACTACTACTACTATTACTACTACTACTACTAGTAGTAGGGTCATAGAGAGGAGTGGCTGCATCTTAAGGGCAGCACAAGTGAGTCTTTGTATGGACACCTCAAGGGAAGTCATGACATTGGTAAGTGTATAAGGAAGTATTGGTAAAGTTAATGAAAGCTGCACAAGCTTATGATGTCATGATGATGTCGTACGGCGAGCTTACACCACACTCCAAACTAATTGAAAAAAAAGTTTTAGCAGAGTTCTTAAAGAATTGAGGAAAAAAAAACGGTTAGATTGGACCTGAAAAAATACTTTTATTTTTAGAAATCACAAACTGTTTCTTTTTTGGCATATTTTTCTGAACCTTTCAGCGATGTCTCGCCCATCTACGGGTGTCTGGGAGAAAAATACCCCGGGGCCAGAGGAACCCCGGCTGAGCCAAACTATACTGAAGTTTTAAACTGCCTCTGAGCAAACTTTGAAAGCAGCTCGTCGCATCCAAATGAACACTGGCGATGTACCACCATGAACCATGTTTCTGTCCTCAAGCCTCAGTGATTGTGGAGAAACATAAACTGTTGTGTGTTAACATTGCTCACTGTAATCCTAAATGCAATTGAGATTTTTTTCTTTGGATTACAGGGTTTCCCACCACCCCCTGACAAAACAAGCATGAAGAAAGCTTCACTCAGAGAGGTCTTTGCTGCTCAAAGACAGATAAAAATGCAGTCTGAGTTTTCCCAGCAGCTCATTGTTCTGCTGTGTGTTGAAGGTGATGTGAAGGAGAGCAACGTCTGGCAGGCTGAAGTCATTTCTGACACTTCTTTGTGAGTCCGAACTCTCGCTTGGCGGCCTTTTGTTGCAGAGATTCTCTGAGTGGATCCTGCCGCTCCACGTCTGCCGCCTGCTTTATTGGACACCTTTATTGTTGGGCAGTGTGTGTGTGTGTGTGTGTGTGCGCGTGTACGTGTGTGTACGACGGGGGGGTAAAACTTCTGAACTTTAATCTGAGTACAATTCCTTCTTCTGGAGGAGTGGAACACCACATGAAACAGAACGAGAAATCATCGAGCGTTACGTCTCTAGATACTGTGATTGATTTGTGGGGTCTTCTTCTTCATCACCTTCACATCATCTTCTAACTGGAAACTTTTTAGGCCAACTGTTATTTCTCCAGTCTTTCTTTGGCCAAAGCTTTCTCCTGGTTGATAAAAATGATCACATTACATCACTCGGACTGCTTAGATCTGCAATCTCATTATTTTATCCCTCACTGTCAGGAAGCAGTGGTGAAGGACCTAAACTGCAAGAGAAGATGAGGTCTTCTTCTTCAGCTTGAACCAACTGATACGAGGAAGAAAAAGAAATTCTGACAAAGTGGAAGTGAAACACACAGCACACAGAGGAGACTTAACCTAAACAAAGACCTCTATGGATGTTTGGGAACCTTTGCACATCCAGAGCCTGCACATCAGTGGGTTTTATATTGTTAAAAACTGTCTTTCTCACCTGAACCCGTTTGTGTAAAAGAGACAGAATTGATTTAGGAAAAAAAACAGCTTTTTTCTGAAATTATTCACTGACCATGTCAGGTTGTGGAGCTGGACCTCACAAAAGACCAGCTCAGTAGAAATGAAGAGTCTGAGGTCAGGATTCAGGTGTAATTCTTCACCAGAGATACAGGAATGATGCCGGAGCGGGGGGCAGGTAGCATGCAGAGGGGAAACTTCTGATCCAGCTCCAATAAACATTTCATGGGTCATTATGAACCTCTGTTCAATGAGGTAATAATGTATTCTGTGATCCCAAATGAAAATGAAGGCAGAAACTGGACAGGGCGTCGACTTGTAACTGATAACACGGGTAACCAGGGTCAGAGATTAACACACCATCACTTTTTACCAGAGCTTTAGCTCCATTGTTGAGGTTCTTTTGACTAACTCTTCAACCATTTACACAGTAAACGCAATTTTAAAAGATTCTGGCATAGAGAAAAGAGGCAGAGCTGACATGAAAGGGTTTCTCTGCGTCAGAATCCGCTGATTCAGAGTCTGATTCCATTAACAGTCAAAGATTTACGGTACGTCAAAGAGCGAGTGGCATTTAGGTATAACCAGCGACAGCTCCGATGTTGAAGGGTAAACTGAGAACATACTGAAATGATCTGATTGAATAAGTAAAGGATGTATAGAAAGGCATCTACCACATGTGTGACAGAGAATACCTCAACCAGAACCAGCAAATGAGCAGCAGGGGTGAGAGAATCCCATTGCTTAGCAGGTAACAGAATTCTGTCATCAAGTTTAGACTTTAAACTGTTTAGTATGAAGCAATGGTCCTTCCATTTTATTAAAGCTTTAATGAAATGACACTTTTAAACAAAAGCCTCATACTGCCCTCGTATAAGTTTAGAATCAAATGAACGAGTTGAATCTTGACAGAACCTCTTTAAAATGGCAGATATCAGACGCTCCAACATCTACAAAGCAGGAGGAGCAGAAGACCTGAAAGAGGACCACAACAAACCAGGAAATAGAACCCACAACCTAATGGGGTGGGAGGGTATCATGAGAACCCTATCAGGAACAGAACAGGAAGAAGAGCAGTCCCCACGACCCTCGTGTGACCCTGGCAAACCCCCACAGGAACAGGGGGCAGGAGCGAGACAAACAGCTGTAGGAAGACCTGCTGCCATGGCGTGGACTGGAGGGTCAGAGAAGCTCCGTTTGACCGTTAGTTCAGCTGACCTCTGAACCGTCTGGATGAAAGTAAAGACGTCATATATATGTCGTCCTTCCATGAACCCTCTCATGTAAAGTGGTTGACGGACAGAAACCCCTCCCTCCCCAACAGGTAAGAGGACTCACAAGTGAAGGTCTTTCTACAGTGTGGCTCCGTTCTGCTGCACTGACACATAAAAATCCTCTGCTTCAATTTGTCGTTCTACAACTTTGGAAAAAAGGGGATAATGCGTTCCTTCTCCACACTTATCCATCTTCAAAGCCAGCCCGTGTGAGCGGCGGCGGCGGCGGCTTGATAAGTGTTGGGGATGTTGTAAATTTGAATACAATGACATAGACTGAAGCCAGGCGTCACGCTCGGCGGTTCTGCTCTGGCGGGCTTCTCCGTCTGTTCAAAGCTGTTCGACACGGTTCCGGATTTACAAAATCCTCAGAGGACGGAAACAAGCCCCGCCCCCGCTCATCCACCCACTGGCTCTCACTCCTACTCTCAACGGAAGTCGAGGGCGGCAGACGGCAAGTTGCTTTGTAGCGTTTGGGGTCTGAATTCGTTTAGAGCAGCAGAGTCCCCCATGTCACCTGAGTCACAGAGGATGCAGAAGAGATGGAGGGATGAAGAAAACTGAAGACAAAGAAATCATAAGAAAAAAAGTGAAAATTCATCTTCAAAGCTTTCTCAGCTGCTCTGTTCAGATGATCTGTGGAGTGGGAAAAACTCAGATGTCTCCAACGTGACTTAAAAAAATGAAAACAAAAGAAAGTTTTACAGGTTATGAAGGACAAGTAAAACTTTGCAAGTCTGTCCGAAAGAAACCCAGTCCAAAGTCACATCTGAACAAACGCTGACACTTCTGGAATCTCTGTTCACACCAGAACAAGAGGAACTTGGACTATTGCACACTTTAGCTCACATGAAGGTAGACTATGACACAGGACTTTCTCATCTTGCAGCAGATGATTTCCTGCAGCACTGGATGAGGCTACAAACTGCCACTAAAGGGCTGCAGACGGTTGAATGAGGACACCTGCTGCTGAACCCACATTTCTCCTTCCATCCACGATCCTGCAAAGCCCACAAAGATGAATTTAAGTGAGATTGATTTGATTTTTGGAATATGATCTTTGGGAAATCTCAGTCTCTTTTGGCTCTTTCATCATCTGATTTCTTTCAGAGAATGTACAAAAGCTTAACACGTTCTGTTTTTGGTAAAAGTGGGGTCAGCGACTGTCTTTACTAATGTAGGAACAAACATGGCTGCTTTACTCTGAGGAGAAAACAACTTGCTTTAGAAAAAGCCAGAATCTTCCATCTCTTAGGTTTTGCCTGCAAACACAAAGATGAAAAGTACACTGGATAAACATGGATATATGCAAGAAATGAGCATTTTTATGGGGAGAAATCTGCAAGTGTTAAAACTGGATTATCTATGTGGTCACTTCACAGATCTGACAACTTCAGACAATCAAACGTTTGATTTGTGCAAAAAGAACAGATGTTCATCTGACAGTTGTCAAACAGCTGTTTATTTGTAGACTTGAACTAACAAAGTTTCAGGAACTTCCGGCATTGAGCTGCTGTTCTGGAAAAAGGTGCTGCTCCTGTGGGACAAAAACAGCTCCAGAATCATTGGTTTACCAATCCTAGAACCCTTTACCATCTCTACCCTAAATCCATGGACAAATGCATCCCAAATAGTTTGATAGCATGCTGATGAAGTCTTCCAACACAAAGTGTATGGAAAACAACCCAAACACTTGTGCTGTCACAGTTCGAGCGTCTTAGAAATAGAGTGAAGAGCTGTGATGTTCTGGCAGCAGGAGAGAACCTGAATCAAATCCAACCTGTCTGGGAGGAGCAGACAAGCAGAACTTCAGAGGAGCAGAGATGGGGAGTAATTAAAGGGGTTTCTGAAGCTTCCCAGCAGGACTCACTTTCACACCCAGGACAGTAAAAGACTTAGCATGACGGTATGGAAACGAATCTGAAACCGCTTTTGTTTTGTTCTTGTTCAGGAACATAAAGGCACTGATTCTGACAGGATGTCAGCAGTCTAAAAATACTCTGCTTTAATTAGGCCGGTGATGACCCGGTGAGATTTCAGGAGGGTAAACAGCCGCTTTCATGCTTTCTGCCTTTTTTGTTGTGTGGTTGCACAGACAGCGTCTCAGGTAGAGGAGCTGCCAGAGCTTTAGGAGCCACTTCAGCTGCAAAGTAGAACAAAAAAAAGAAAAAACGCATCCTCCTGTTTCGGTGGGAGGGCACCGCGGCCGTTTATCTGCCAGCAATTAACAGGGAAAACGTGGAGACTCCACTGGTGAATACATTAGCAGCAGAGAGGGGGAGCAAAGGAGTTCAGTCTAAACCCTACATGACAACACAAAAGAGGAGAACTGATGAACAAACCGAATGTTTCACTCTGAGAAACCAGTCACAATGCAGATCTGCTCGCAGCAGGACGATTACGTCACAGGCTCTGGAGGTGCATCGTGCAGAAAGCAAAGATGGTATCTTCTGTTCATCAAGGTAATCCACATCTCTGAAAGGCATTAACCGAAACGATGAAGCTGCATAGAATCTGAACAGACAAACCTCAGTGAGCTGGAAGGTCACATTGGAGAGCGGCTCTGTGTGTGAGCTGCTTCCAGAAACGTCTGCTGCAAAATACATGAACATTCACACACGATCTTCAGAAAGAATAATCTTCATCATAATCATACTCTGATCCAATTTCCTAAAACTCATTTACAATGATAAACTGCTCTGGGAACTGTTGGATCCATGGGGACCTGATCTTCTGTGATGATGGAGCCATTGGGTTCTGATCTTCTGTGATGATGGAGCCATGGGGGCCTGATCTTCTGTGATGATGGAGCCATGGGGGCCTGATCTTCTGTGATGATGGATCCATGGGGCCTGATCTTCTGTGATGATGGAGCCATTGGGTTCTGATCTTCTGTGATGATGGAGCCATTGGGTTCTGATCTTCTGTGATGATGGAGCCATTGGGTTCTGATCTTCTGTGATGATGGAGCCATGGGGGCCTGATCTTCTGTGATGATGGAGCCATGGGGGCCTGATCTTCTGTGATGATGGAGCCATGGGGGCCTGATCTTCTGTGATGATGGAGCCATTGGGTTCTGATCTTCTGTGATGATGGATCCATGGGGGCCTGATCTTCTGTGATGATGGAACCATTGGGTTCTGATCTTCTGTGATGATGGAACCATTGGGTTCTGATCTTCTGTGATGATGGAGCCATTGGGTTCTGATCTTCTGTGATGATGGAGCCATGGGGGCCTGATCTTCTGTGATGATGGAGCCATGGGGGCCTGATCTTCTGTGATGATGGAGCCATTGGGTTTTGATCTTCTGTGATGATGGATCCATGGGGGCCTGATCTTCTGTGATGATGGATCCATGGGGGCCTGATCTTCTGTGATGATGGAGCCATGGGGGCCTGATCTTCTGTGATGATGGAGCCATTGGGTTCTGATCTTCTGTGATGATGGATCCATTGGGTTCTGATCTTCTGTGATGATGGAACCATTGGGTTCTGATCTTCTGTGATGATGGAGCCATTGGGTTCTGATCTTCTGTGATGATGGAGCCATGGGGTTCTGATCTTCTGTGATGATGGATCTATGGGGGCCTGATCTTCTGTGATGATGGATCCATGGGGGCCTGATCTTCTGTGATGATGGAGCCATGGGGGCCTGATCTTCTGTGATGATGGAGCCATGGGGGCCTGATCTTCTGTGATGATGGAACCATTGGGTTCTGATCTTCTGTGATGATGGAACCATTGGGTTCTGATCTTCTGTGATGATGGAGCCATGGGGGCATGATCTTCTGTGATGATGGATCCATGGGGGCCTGATCTTCTGTGATGATGGAGCCATTGGGTTCTGATCTTCTGTGATGATGGATCCATGGGGGCCTGATCTTCTGTGATGATGGAGCCTTTGGGTTCTGATCTTCTGTGATGATGGAGCCATTGGGTTCTGATCATCTGTGATGATGGATCCATGGGGGCCTGATCTTCTGTGTTGATGGAGCCATGGGGGCCTGATCTTCTGTGATGATGGATCCATGGGGGCCTGATCTTCTGTGATGATGGAGCCATTGGGTTCTGATCTTCTGTGATGATGGATCCATGGGGGCCTGATCTTCTGTGATGATGGAGCCATTGGGTTCTGATCTTCTGTGATGATGGAGCCATGGGGGCCTGATCTTCTGTGATGATGGAGCCATGGGGGCCTGATCTTCTGTGATGATGGATCCATGGGGGCCTGATCTTCTGTGATGATGGAGCCATGGGGGCCTGATCTTCTGTGATGATGGAGCCATGGGGGCCTGATCTTCTGTGATGATGGAGCCATGGGGGCCTGATCTTCTGTGTAGATGGAGAGAGAAGCAGAAAAGCTTCTGTCTCTCTGCAGAGAAAACTGGGGCTTGTGTATCTGGCATGACTGAAGGTGGCGGTCAGAGTGAGAAGCCTCTTGTTTGCAGTCTGGACAGCCATGTCAAAGCTCGCTGGCAGAATCTGACCTTGTTTGTTTCTGGACTCTGGGCCGCTGCTTTCTTTGCTCAGTCTGGTTTACACAGTATGGTCGGGGGACAATAGCTTTGGATTGCAAAGGATGCTGAGGGAGCAACGCTGGTGGCGCTCTCCATCTGTCAGAAGGATGTAGCACAGCAAAAAGGAATAGTTTTTCCTAATGATTTGATCTGCAGATTGAGTGATGGTGCCGAGGCTCCAGGATAAAACAAAGAGGTGTCTTCTCTGTTTCTTCTTCCTCGCTGCTTTTTCATGATTCAAGCTCTTTCTTTGACCATTTCAGGGTTCATTTTTCCCCCTTTTCCTCCCTCCTGCCCTTTCTTTTCTTTATTCCTCTCGTTGCTCTTGTCTAAAATTGAGAACAGAACAGCTGGTAATTGAAGATCATTGTCTCTCCTCAGGCCCACAGGATTTCCAATGCCTCTCGCTGCAGCTCATTTGTGCCAGGCAATATTTGTGTCCATTTGTTTGCATTCTCTCCTCCTCCTTTCCTCCTATTTTTGTCCATTTTTGGTGATCGTTCTCTTTTCTTCCTCTTCTCTCTCTTTCCACATAAACTCGGCAAGCCTTTTGAAATTGGATTTTCATTTGAGATGGACCAGGAGCACCCATTGTGTTTATGCCGCCTTCCTGCCATCAATTTCCCTCTGTCTTTTCTTTTCTTCACTTTATTTCAGCCCGCTCCCTCCTCTGACTCCTCCTGTGAATTATCTTCTTTCAGTCCTGCTCGGACAGGAGTTCCATTTTCCCGTCAGATGGATCTTAAAAAGGAAACTCTGCAGTTCGGATGGAGCCCCGTTACTCAGTGCAAACTCTGGGGAAAAAGAGTTTAAATAGAGTGAAAAGCGTTTTCTACTGTGAACTGAAACAAAGTACCTTTTAAATAAAGCTCTGATTGAAACCAACAGATGTGTACACATATGGCGTTGAGATAACCTAGTATGGAATCACAAGAAAACTGTATGAAACCATGGTAAATATCTATTGGGATTTGAATTTTTCTAAACCATTTTTTCTGCCAGTTGAAGCCACTTTCTGTTCCACATGTCAGTAAGGCACAGTGTTGAGCTGAAGCCTGAAATGACTTGGTCTGTTTTACGCCTTGTAGTTCCTCACCATTCCACTAGGGACAGTAGAAGGGCTTTTTCTGCTCTTTCCAAAAATTCTTGATGGAAAATAACTCATTCATTTTCTTAAAGTCCCACTTTGATCATCTTCTTTATTTTCAAAGTTTTCCCAGTTGTCTTTTAATTTTGATGACACAATTTTTACCCAAAATCAATAAAACCTGAGTTTTCTATTCTGCAGAGCGGCAATAATTATTTAGAAAATCACCTCTGAGTTGTGGGTGGGACTGTTGGCACCCCACTACAGGCTCTCCTGTAGCTTACAGCCGTTCACAACCCAACCTAAAATTACCAGTGCAACAAAAAAGGTGAGAAACATCACAGCTATCCAGCCGTTCAGGTTTGATCCAAATTCCACCACATTATTCTCACAACACTGCTGTGAGAAAAAAAACTTACCAATGTATCAAAGCTGATACACTCATATCAAAGGATTCTTTTTTGTGGATTTCATTAAAGGATACGAAAAACTTCTTAAATCGAAGTAGCTTGAATTTTCTATTTTTAGATGTAGTGGGCTTCATCCAAAAAATAAAATAATAATAATTTTACAAAGAAGACACAGTACATCCATCCTGCAACAGTCATTGTAGGAAAAAAGACCTGATTAAAAAAGTTAAACATGAGACCTGACTGGATCATTAGATCATGACCTGAGCACAGAGAGCTTCACCTTTGAGTTCCTGAACATCGGAGTTCTGCAGGGTTTGCTGCGCGGCCCCTTCTTGTACTCCTTTCCAAATCAGTGTTGAGCCTGCTAAGGATCTAACAGCATTTAGAGAGGAGGTAAAGTCGCTAACTGTGGTGAGAAGGTCTCAGCAGCCCGTCTGAGGTCTAAAGGGTCAACATCTAAAGTTTCTTCTGTCATGTTCATTCTCGTTAGCCTCCCTCTGCTGCTAGCATCTTCATGACAGAGCTGTTTCGCTGGGCCTCAACTCTCTCCTTCAATCCATTTGAGGCGCGTTGTTGTCATAAGGAGGCGCGGCCTCATTCTGAACTGACTACGAAAGCATGAAACTGCAGACAAGCTGGCGCTGCGTATCGAGCAAACGCTGCGCTGACCATCAAACTGACTGGCAGTTTATGGCAGCATGAAATTAAAAGGACCTTGTTTTGCTGCAACCCGAGAGCCCGTCCCGAACCATGCGGCACGCCGTGACGTGGGCTGCCGCAAGCCAAAGCTGCAGCAGCCGGGATTTCTGCAGGAATCAGCGATCCAAGCGCTGAGAAATTAACTTGTCTCCCCTCTTCACTGTTATTGATCACCTGACTTCCATATACATTTCCACATAATAGGCAGCACTGACTTAATTAGTCAAAAGACAAGCTGGGTAATTACATGTCACTTTAACAATGTGTTTTATTGCCTACAAGCTCTGGTGGTACCAAGCGGATCTAATGGGAAGTTTAATGCAAAGCAGATAGAGAAGGGGAAGAGGAGAAAGAAGGGAGATTAGAGTTAAAGTGAAGAAATGAGATGACCATAAAACATGGCTTGGTATCTTATGTAACTTGTTGGTGATGCACGTTAGCTTCCCAGATTGTTTGGATGGGAGAGGAGGCCCTCAAGTGTTCCTGAAGGTGTTTTTGAAGTCTTAAACTTTTCCGCCTGTGGCCAAAAGGCTGGGAAGGATCTTCTCTGCCCGTGCTAGAAAGCAGAAGCGTGTCTAAACATCATGCGTTATTAATAGAGCGTTTTCATTTATACACAGTCTCGCAGCATCAAAGCGCTCCGAATGAAGCAGCGAAAGTCTTGACCAAACTCCGTCTTGGCCTCATTGCGCTGGCTTCCGGCCTCTTTCAGAGTCTATTTTAAACTGGAGTTAATAACATGGACTGGCAACAGGGACCCTGCCATGCCTGTCTCCTGTGCTCCAGCCAGGCCCTTGGAGCCAGCCTGTTCGGGTCTGTAACTGTCGGAGGTTTAAGAAGAAGCCCCTCCCCTTGGAGCTGCCTTTAGCTCAGCGTTCGGCTGTTGTCAAAGGAACTTCCATCCTGAGTGCAGACTGTTCTGGAGCTGCTGCTCTGAACATTTCTGGTCAGATGCAGCTCTGAATCCACAGAAACAGACTCAGCAGGATCTTCTTCTCAGTTTTATCTGTGCTGGTGGAAATGAAGAGCCTCGTTTCCACTTCAATGCTTTCAGCCTTCATTCCCGTGTAAAGAGTTCAGAGATGCAAATGAACCAAAGATCCACACAGCAGGTCAGGTGCTGCCACCTCTGCTTTCCTCTGACGCTCCTCCTGGTTCTGCAGGAGTGAAAGCTCAGCTGAACTCTGGTTTGGACCAAATAGAAGAACTCCGGTCCTCCTCAAAAGCAGAGTTTTGTTCTCCTGCAGACAAACTCTGGTGCAGTTCACTGCAGTGTGAACGCTGATGCACTTTCCAAAGGGAGGAGATGCTGAAGCTTTGGAGGTGAATGAAACGGACGCAACGTGAATCTGAAGAAGGAACCATGAAGAAGTTTGGAAGTCTTCTGGGTAGCGGAGGTGCAGTGACGAGCTGCAGGAGCTTCTTCAGCGATGATCCTCAGAGGACAAACGGAAGCGCCTGCTTCCTTTGATCTGTCCAACATGAAGTATTGAAGAACATCTCAACCTATTGAGAAAAAATGACATTTCTGAACTTTGCAGTCCCTGCCATTCTGCAGATGGCTGTTCTAGGGTTCTCTGTGCCGCCAAAGACAGACTGATCATTCCTGTGAAGTCATTGGTTTGTAGTTTTCTGCCTTTTTTTCTGTCTTTGTTTTCATTCTTCCTTTACATTTCTTCAGAAAACTCTGCTCTCCAGTTTCTGTTTCAGTGAACCGTCCTCAGAGGACTCAAGGGCAGAATGTTTGTGCTTTTCTTCCCCCAACACTCAGCCCATCCAGGAAAAGTGCACGGTCATCGTAATTCACAGACGTATTGTTTTTTTCTGAACTATTCAAAGAAAAAAGTGTTTTTGTTGGTTTGCAAACAGTCACAGCTGCAGTTTGACACTGCGACCTTCCAGGAGAGCTGAAAGAAAAGTTCAAAAACACAGCAGGAAGAAAGCTGATAGAAATGAATGTCAGGAATGATGGAGAGAATTTCCACATCTGTTTGATGCCGACTGTGGGAATGGTTACGTCTTACCTGGACACAGTGATGAGGATGACGTCTTCATCTGTGTCTTTACAGCAGAACCTCAGACTGTTGGAATATTTGAACCTTTAACTGTGAAGTTGTAACTTTATAAACAACCTCCCCCCCGTTTGCTGGTGTTTCATTAGACAGGAAGTTGATGCTACCAACACTGTGACCAACACTCAGCAAAGTGCTGCAGGCGGGAGCGGCAGCAGATTCTGTTCTGTCTCCGCTCCACAAGTGTCACGCGATGCTGCCACACATTAGTCAGTGCCAATTAACAACGGCAGCGGCGAGCGGGAGACCAAGGGCAAACCACAATCACATGCTTTCTCTCCGTCTTCTGTGTCACGGCGCCACCCAGCCTCCTCTCTGACAGGAGATGATTGGATTGCCCTTGATTTCTTTTCTTTTTTTCTTCCTCTACATCATGTCAGATCTGTATTTCTGGGGCAAGACCGAAAGGAATTACAAAAAAGGCCCATTCCATATTCCAAAACTCATTTTATCCTCAATTCCTTCTCTGAGCTTCACAGCCTGCAGCCAGGAAGGTTTAGAGACGTGGCCGCTGCGGTGCTCGCCCTCCCATCTCCATCTGACGAGTCGCTCCATTTATTCAGAGGATCAGCTGTCAGCGCTGTCAGTGTCAGGAAGTTTTAAATGAGCTCATCGACCTGGACGGCGTTTTCTGAGGCGGATTAGACTCCATATTTTAACGAGAGAGCCGTCAGAGGGTCGCACGCCACAGCAGTAGAGGGGAAAAGCCACTCCAAAGTTTATTTTCTTCCCTCCTTTTCTTAATCCTGATTAAATGAATTAATTCCATAAATTTACATAAAATGTGGCACCTAAAGAGGCGGTGTCGGAGCAGAAAAGGTCATGAGAGCAAACTCAAATCACACACTCACCACAGCTTTTACCTGAAGATCCTGGAAAGCATTAAGTGGAAATTTCTCTTTTTCTGAACTTTTGTTCTAAAGGTCTGAGGTCTTTTCCGCCAAGCGCATGTCAGGTGTGCTTGATTAGAGACTTGTTAACCTTTAAAAGCCCAAAAAGTCTGTAATTGCTAATTAAAACTACAAAGAAGTGAAAAAAAACAATAGGGACTGAGTCAAATTTTACAGCTTTGAGATCATTCTTTTTCTTACAGAAACAAACCATTTGGTACCGTTTTCATTGTTTTCAGGTCATCATGTTGGAACACAGCAGACCCCGCAGTTCAGGCGTTTTTTGAAAGATCCAGTAGAGCTGAGCCCATCAAGCGCAGCTTTTCACATCCTTACACTGACGTCCACTTAGATACAGGATTGGTTTTGAAGCCGCTGTTGGCTCATAAATCACTGGCTGGTGGAGGTCTAAATCCTGTCTGATCTCCTCACACTTCACAAGCCCAGCAGGTCTGAGATCGGCTGCCAGCTGCTGGGTGTCGGGTCAGAACCGACCAGGCTGGTGGAAGCAGCTTCAACAAACACAACTTGATGCACTTTTTTAAAGCCAACATTTGGTCTTTTTCTTGGTTATCTGCTGGACCTGCTCTAACATTTCTGTTTATCACTTTTCTTTGGGAGGCTCTTCTGCAGCCTTAAAGTTACAGCAACAATACCTTCAACAAACTCGAAAGAAAACAACTTCAGCACAATTTATTCAACCTTTTTCCTTCAATAATTTTGAGCTTTTTTTGCCAAAAGTTGTGCAATTAAGCAATTACAGTAACAACATTCTGCAATTACACAAATTTATTTCCTGTGGAAATGCAGTTCATCTACAGTAATTATTGTTTTTTTCTGTACGTCATCTGACCGCTCATGTCTTCTGCATCTGATTCTAATATCAAACTATTCTGCTCCAACATTTTTGTTCATGCTTTGCTTTAAAGCACTCTAACTGTGTTGTTTAATAACATGTCCTTCTTTAGCTCCATCATTTGTGTTTTTTGCTAAACTCAGTTTTCTACGATGACATTTGTCTCATCCAGGTCCTTTGCACTTGGAGCAGCACATCTAACAGTAGATAAGAGTTCATAATTAGATTCATAGTAACTTTTTAAAAATGATCTCAGGTTTTCAGAGCAGAAACCAGATGATCCGTCCTGGATCTTCTGTGGACTGAAAAACAGAAGTGCATCTTCAAGCTCTTTCAGATTAAAAAGACCGTAGAATAAATGAAGGTTTCTCAAACCTTTAGTGGAGGGACTCCCCCTCTTCTTTACTCCTTCATTCGATCCTCTCTCGGGGGGTTTGATGCTGACCCATCTCTTTGCTCAGTGCCCTCCTGCCCCTCTCGTTACATCCATTAGCAGGCCCCGTGGGAGGGATGCTGACCTGTGCTCTGGACAGGTAACGTGAGGAAGTGAAGCGCAGAGGCGGGGCTTTATTCCCAGCTCACCTGTCAGCAGGTGGACAGCGGGGCGGCGGACATTCTAGACCCCCGTTATCTAATCTGTAGTCTCCTAATGAGTCATTGAGACGGCGGCTCATCTTTGTGCGGGCCGGGGAAGGGCTGTTGAAGCCTTTGTGGTTCTGGGACTAATTACATTGTGGTCGTTTAGTGCAGGACAAGCCTCGCTTTAGGTGGGAGACCCTTTGGTGGTCAGGAGATGGGGCGCTCTGGGACTGAAGGATCCGGTAACCTGTGAATCCCCCAAAAACAGGGCAGCTCTTGTTCTGCTCCTCCACAGCCTGAAGACGGAGGATGTGGGTCCGTCTGATCCGGAACATTCCTCCCCTCTCAGCCCAGATTCTCAGGAGGATTAGAAAGAAGTGCTGCACTTCTTACAGCTTAAACGTGAGCGTTTAGCCGCACTGCTTTAAACTGGGGGGGCAAACAATCTCTCCTTTCAGGGTTTCTTTTTCTCATTTATGCTCAACATGTGACATGAGAAAACGGAGGCTCATGAACCCAAAGAGAAACCAAAGGGAGGGACAATGTTTTGGTCTGTCCGGAGCCTCAGGAACGTCCTAACAAAGTGAGAACGCCTTTGAGCACGGCGGCCTGGCGCACGCGCGCGGAGCACCGGGGTCTGGCGCACGCGCGCGGAGCACGAGAGCCTCGGTTCATGATGAGAAAAAACTTCAGTGGAAGATTATTTTATGTGAAACCTTTTCTTGAATTTACCTGTTAGCAAAATCACACCGAGATAAAAGTGATGAAATAACGTCTATAAATAGCACGGCGATGCAATAAGGTCATTAATCCAGATGTTGATGTCTGACGTCAGCGGCGTTTTGAGTTTTCTGTCGTCTGGAGGTTAAAGGGAGAAGACTGGAGTTGATGTTTTCTGTTAACGACCAGGAGTCGACAGCGGCTGGATGCCCTCCATGCTGCTGAAGTTTCCTTGAGCAAGGCACTGCACTGAGAGTAGCCTTTGAACCCGTATGTCAGGAGACAAACACACACGATTAGAGATGCATGAAGGATTACATTAAGACTGCAAAGAGAGAGTCATGTTTGGAAATGTCTGTTACAGACGTGTTCAGCAGAAGCACCAATGCAGGAGGGACAGAGCCAGGTGGGGGACCACAGCACCCCCTACTGGAGAGGGTTGTAACTGCAGGGAGCACAAATAATCTGACACATAACTGAAATACGAGTCCATGTTGAAACAATTCCGTTTGGGTTAAGATGCATAAATAAATGAAAAGGTTAAAATATTTTCATGTTGTTTTTAAACAGCGTGGTTAGAAACTTACAAGAGACAGAGATAAGATTAAGAGACAGGACATGTGACCATTGCAGCGTACAGGCTTTAGTTTGGACAACAAATCTGTCACGGGCCGCTCGGCCATGAGGATTGAGCCACAGGACAAAAAAGAATCTTTAAATAAAGGGTTGTTTATTTTACCCAACAAAAAATACATCGACTTAAGTTAAAATGGGGTCAACTTAACAAAATGTAACTAAGAGACTCAGAGCCAAAAGCTCAAACCAACTAAACAAAACTGACCCTCCAAACAGGAAACATCAGGGAGAATTTATACTGGCTGATCAGACCAAAGACACAATAGGGAGGGGACAATAAAAAAAACATTGAAAACATAACCATTAACTAATAAAGTAAATTACTAGTAATTTAAAGTAGTAACAAACAAAACTAACTTATACTTCAAATCAAGTTAAACATATTTCAACAAAAGAAACAATAATTCAACAAAGGAATAAACTTTTGTCTCTTCCCCTTCCATCATCTCCAAATGGGAGTGTCCAGGAAGATTTCCAGTTCCTCCCTTTCACCACATCAGCAATTTGTGCAGCTCCTCCCTTTCGCCACATCATCAGGCTTCAAGGAGAACTCAAAAGAAAATTACTTGACACATCAGAACAAAATTAACTAAATGTGTGCACAAATCATGAAGTTCATTTTGTTATTGAAGGTGTAAAGTAAAATAAATGTGTGTGCAAGTATAAATGATAAATTCTGCAACAAATTTGAAAGAAATATAACAAACTTAACTTTTAAATGTGGGGCAGCGGGGTCTGCCCTCACAAAATCAAACACTAAAAATAACTGAAATAAATACATAATCCATGTAATAATGCAGTTCAGGCTGAGGATGAGTGAGGCAGGAATGATCTCCATAGTGATCGTTGCAGCAGTGAAGCTGAAGCAATCTGCTGTCCATCCAGGATGAAGAAAGATGACGGATGTTAGTTCAGTCTTCCTCTCCATCACTGTGCTGCTCACCCCACCACCAATGTGGGGCTCAGTATCTTGCCCAAGGACACTTCAGCACAGAGCGGGAACCAAACCCTTTCCAAGTAGAGACTAACTGCTCTATCTGATGGTCAGGACTCCGCCTCCTTCGCTTTTGTGACAGGAAACATATAAAATATTGATCAGTAGAGAAAACTATATCACACTATTCCACATTGTGTCCACAGCTAATGTCATGTAACCCATTTTATTAGCTGGACCAGCCCACAAAATGCTGCCCCCACCGTCCTGTGGCCCCCAGAGTGGCCGTTAAAAAAACCTGCCGGTGGCCCCAGGCGAGCTGTGCTCCAGATTTATGGATCAGAATTGTTTCTGCCCACAGCAGAACCAAGTGACGAAAACTCCGGCCACGATCCAGTTAGTCTCCCAAACAAGCTGTCCACCACAAAGAAGCGCGGTAAATATGGCTTCCTGGGGCTGAGCAGCCTCATACATAAAAACATGAAGTCAGGATGACTTAGAACCGCACTCTTCCACTTGCCACTGTCACAGCGAAGCCAAAGTCCCCATAATGGCACAGACAGAGCAAAGACATGTCTACGCTCCTGTTGTTTTTAGAGACACATTTACAGGTAATAATGAACAAAGGAGGCATGTTCTGAATTCTGTTGCTCAGACTCCAGATAGAAAAACAAAAGGGGGCAGTTGTCAAACCTGAACTTTAACAAGCTGGAGAAAAGAGCGCCATGCGATGCATCAACAAAACGTCACATGAAGCAGAGCGGTCTTCAATGTAGCTCTGCTGTCACTGAGAACTGAGCAGGAAAAGCTCTCCCTTTGGTAGAAAGCCCTAAAACCATCAGGGGGAGAACGGCTTACAGGGACAGGAACGGGAACTGAACGGTGAACAAATCAAAACCAACCACTTCTTACCAGAGCACCTTAAGGCAGCAACACTCAGAGGGCTGATGTGGAAAATAACACCTATTACACCTGACAGGCAGGAGAGTGAACACTACAGCCTGACACGGCAGAAGACAAGTTTCAAAAAACAAAGAGGTTACAAACAACCAAAACTCCAACTTGAAACCCAGAGATGAACCAGTGATGAGTCAAAGAGTGAAGGCAGAGTCTGAGAGAAGACGAGGCCCCAGCAGAGAGTGCAGAATGATGGGTTGGGTTCTTGGGAGGATTCAGAACCCCAGATGTGCTGTGTGAATGTGACTGGAATTGGCTGTGAAACGCTTCAGAGGGTAAAGGTGCTTCAGAAGAGGAGGTCAGTCAAACTTCCCTGGTGAGTGTAGGATGAGACATGAGTGGGAAGACTGGTCGGTGTACCGGAAAGCTGCAGTTGCTGCACTTCATGCTTGGATGTACCTGCAGAGAACGCTGATGACCAGTTTCCTGATCAGGACTTCTTCTGGACGTTTGTTTCAGAGGGTGTTGGTTATGAAGGATGCTGTCCCCTCTTTGGTGATGGTTCTGAGTGCAGCAGTGAGCCTCGAGCTCCACGCAGGCGTGTCCCGCATTGACATTCAATAACCTGGAAGTCCCTTCTGAGCAACGGAGCCGCCTCGGTGCCGGAAGCAGAGGTTTGTGCTGGTGGTCTCTGCTCAGGCCTGATCTCTGCTCCGTGTTGTTCTTCATGAAGTGGAAGAAATGCTCAGTCACGGATGAGGTCATTACAGTGTGAAGGCAGAGAGGTAGGGGGGAGCGAGTGAACGATTGCATGCATCCCACCTTCCTCTCCTGTTCTCCATGATTAAGATGCATCAGCTGCGTCTGCTCGTGCCTCGGCTGCTTTGTGCATTCATCAACATCAGTTTAATGAAGTGATCAGAGGCTGAGATCAGACAGAGCCCAGAAATATTACTCCATTAGCCTTTCTGAGCTTTCTGCAAAACAGGAAACACTCGCCTGAGGCATGAGGCTTGTTTTCTCCCATCCTTTAAAACACTGAGCATGAATATGAAGTGAAGGTGATTACCTCTCCATCTTCTCAAAACACATACATTCTTTTCTGAGGAAAAAGACAATTTTTCATCCCTGCACTTCAAGCAGGAGGGGCTGAGCTCTCCCTCCCACCGGCCCCAGCCTCTCTCTTGTGGCGATGATGTTAATAAACTGTCAGCATGTGGCACTTTGTAATTGGGTTTGTGCCTTGTTTAACAAAGAGCGATTGGATAGTTAGAAGAGGAGAGCAGCAATCTATCCACCTCTCCGGTGAAATGAGCCGAGAGTCTCATCCATGAACGCGCTGTCCCAGAGGAGCAACGTATGAGAAGGTTCTGTTATCCCTGGTAAATAAACCGGAGCAGTGAGGAAGTCCTCCCGGCCCCCACCTCTGACTCCTGGAATCATGATAGAGTCTGTGCAGCGCTGTCATAAAGTTGACACATCACATGCTTTAGGCGCTTGCACAGCTTCATTCAGAGAGAATGAGTGAGCAGAGATTATTCAGGAGGTTTTTGATTTAGAGGCTGAGCTAATCCTGCAGAGGCTGAACAAGAACTCCTGTTAAGATGTGCATACGTCTCAGTCCTGCCTGCAGGAAGGAGAGCACGCAGATTCCTCTACCCCGACAGAAACTGAATGGAAAAACGTTCAGATCTGCCTCTTCCTTTAAGCTTCAGAGGTTTGAAAAAATTCAAATATCCTGTCTCACCTACTCCCCCCTTACCTGTTGTAGAAGTGTTCACTACGAGCTGTCGCCCGTGAACCTCTACGGGTTCACAGAGCGGTTTACGACCTTGACCTGCGTGGCCCAAACAGGTTTAACCGTTTTCACCTGCAGACAGCCCGTTTCCGCCTTTGAGGCCTGTTGGGACCAAGGCTTTAGCCCCCACTGCTCTGGAGTTAAAGAGGTAGAAAGAGAAACCGCCGACCAAAAACGACAGCAACACTAAGAAACACAGCAGAAACAAAAAGGTGGAAAAGACAGATGATCTGAAGCACTTCAATATTCTCAGGATGGTAATCAACTGACGGAAGACAGCTGAGGGATGGAAAAGACACTCAGATCTGGTGTGACTGAGGGGAAGCATGCCTTCACAATATCACATCAAATATCACACAATATTTCATTACTGTTTCACAGGTTTCTATTCAAGATTGTCTTTATTTAACATGAATGCACATTTTAATTGAAGCTAAAACCCTAAGAAGCAGCAGTTTGACATCAGCAGGAGTTAGATAATAATGTGAATTGAAAGTATTAATGGAAAATCAGAACTGCAGCTTCAGTGACAGTCAGTGTTTTAAAGAAGCTAATGAATGTTTCTCATTTGGGTTTTTTCTGATTCCCAAGTCTCAGTCATAGAACTTTCACTTGTTCTCCTTAGAAAAGTCATTGTTCTAATCAAAAATCAACATTTAAGTGTTTAGTTTAATAAAAGGGTCTGGTAAAAACAGAGCTGGTCCTCTGCAAAAACACCAACAGCCACAAAGTACCAACCAGAACAGAACCAAACGTTAAGACTCAAACGTATACAGATTTGCAGGGGGGTCACAGAGGTCAATAGTGCAAAGGTGCCTCTGCAGAGACAGAAAGCTCACAGAAACCTGAAGATTAGACAGGAGAGGCTGAGCAGCAAGTTAACACATCACTTCACTTACACAGCTTCATACAGGAGCTGACACGCACAATGTTTGAACATGTTCACCTGCAAAGCTGCACTCAGGAGCAGTTCTGCTCTGCAGGATGCTTCTCTAGAACCATCAGAACAGTTGTGGGAGTGGAGCAGAAAACATCCACTTTTCTTCTGGGCGCGTTGGGCTCTGTGGAAGTTGTAAAAGGAAGCCCCACAGCCCTGCAGCTGTCCTGCAGAGTTCTCCTCTCAACAAGGAACATGTGAGCAAAGCCTGGAGCGCCGCACATCCTCACAATATCCTCCAATAAAGCAACCTGACTCTGGCCGTTTGGAGCGGCTGCAGCCGCCCCCAGCTGCTCCTGCTGAAGCAGAACCAGCAGCTCCTGCCCCACTCCACCTTGTGATTTGGTGCTGGATGACAGGAGACAGCTGGTAGCACTGACAGCAGGAAGACACCTCCACCCTGCAGCCATCCTATCACCACTGAGATAGAAATGACCCCCCTCCCCACATGAATCTACAGCCTTCATCATTTATCCAACAAACATTTTTCCAAAACCACATGGTGCTTCCATCAAGGAGAGCCGGTTGGTTCAAAAACATCACTGGATGGATGTGGGGATGAAGCACAGCTAGCATGCAGGGGGGTGAGGGCAGTGTGGGTCAACAGGAGGGCTGCCAGGAGAGGGAGGAGCATGGCAAATGGCAGAGGCTGCTCCCCCCGGCACAGAGGGTAAATGACAGCAGAGCCAACGGTCTGCAGCGCTGCCAGCTGAAGAAAACGTCGAGACCTTCAGCTCACAGTGGCGCCCTGATGGAGGAGGAGGAGCTTACAACTTTACGTGGAAACCAGAAACGTTTACTTCTGAAGCTTCAAGTTTCTGAACTTCAAATGAAATTCAGCAGATTCTACATGAATCCCACTCAGTCACCATATTTTCACAATATAGAAGCCGCCATGTTGAAGCCAGCATGGGTCATCGTTTCCATGACAACCACTCACCAGTCAGGAGTGAGCTTGTTGGAAAGCTCCAACACTACTGCTTTCAAACGTTGGATGTGGGGGCCAGCAGGCTCCACCTACTTTTATTAGGGCATCTTATTAGTCACTTTAGAACTTAAATAACTTGAACTGCAGAAAAAAAATAAAATAAAAAAAACACAGGATTATCAAGATGTTAAAAAGAGAAACCAGTGCAAGAATGGTTTTTCTGAGCAATACTGACTAACAGCTGTTCCTTTCTCTGTAAGTCTATGGGATTTTGGCTGCTTGGAGCCAGCAGGAACTTCCTGTTTGAAACCCCATGTAAGTGTTTCATAAGCAGTCTGCTAATACAATAGATCAGAGAGCAAAGAAAAAATCTGAGGAAAAGAGACAAAGTTTGAGTCTAACGCCGGGCTCACACTTGATCCAGTCCAGTCCGGCCTCCCCGGCGCTCCGTATCCGTTTCTTTGGCTTCACATTTTTGTCAAATGCTGGAGCAAGCCGGATCACTTTTGTGAAGTTGACCTAAACCAGGAAATGGCAGCGTGCCCTAAAAGTTCTCTAAAAAAGTCTTCAGCTTGTTCAAAATGCAGCAGCTAGATTGTAAGCAGGAACCAGCAGCAGAGAACGCGTTACTCCTCTGGGGAACCGGGAGCGATTCCAGGTGGATCGTCTGTGTTCCTGTCTCTGGTTGTGGATCTCACCTCTGACTCGTCTCGCCCCCCCAGCATTCCCACAGTTGCATCTGGATGAAGCCCATCTGCTCTACTATTCAAACATGCAGAGTTCAAGAAGCTCATTCTTCTTTAACGGTTCTGGCACATCGGATCCTTGCTTCATGTGGACATGAAGGTTCGTTAAACAACTTTGAACCTGATCAACATTGTTTCTCACTGTTTTCCTGACAATAAATATGTCATTTCATACAGGATGTCTCACAGTGCTGCAGCCGCTAACATCCTCTGAGTTAAGTCTTCTTCCTAGTAACTGTCTGGCAGTATGTCTCCGCTGTCCTAAAGTAACACGTAAAAATGGTTGTTTCTGACTTTTGAAACAGGGAATCAGAAAAGAAAGTTTTGACAAGTTAGCCATCCCATTAAGAACTTTAAAGCGCTCACCTCCGACCTTCTCTTGTTGTTTTGACGACTGAAGAGATCTTTATTCCTGTGATTTGGTTTACAAGCTTTGGTCTGAAACAGAAATCTCCTTTCAGACCCCAGTCTGAATACAGACCAACCGCAATCTTCCAGACTCCATCAAATGAAGTGGACTCGTCTGAAAGAACGGACATTTCCAGCCTGAGAACACCTTTAGTTTCAGTCAAACTCTACAAACGAAACCTTTGCTATGTTTACATTTGGAGACCCAAACGTAAAGGTTTAGATCATTGTAAGCAGCTGCTTTTTTCATTTAACTTAATAGAAAATCTTAATAGAAATGATAGAAAATCTAACATTGGAAAGTTCAAAACGTTGTGATGGAAACCTTTAAAGGCTTCCATATATCCTCACAGATAAATGTTTGTTTGGCAAAAAGAAAGAAAAGCTTTTTATTCATTTGAGAAATATCTGTGTGTGGATGTTTACATCTTTACTTTTTTGTGAACTATTTTAAAGCTCTGAACTATTTCTCTCCCTGGAGTCTCATCGATGAAAATGGATCCGGTCCTCCAAAGTCCCGACTTCTTTACAAATTAAGTTCTGCTTTTTTTCTGGATAAACTTTTAAAATCACATACACTTTTATAAAAACGACATTTTTCCCTCATTTGGTTATGCATGTTGTATTTTTGAGACATTTAACTATGTCATTAGTCCAACATTCCCATTTGGTTTGTTCCTGCTCCGGTATCTGGCTTTATCCGGCTTTTGTCTTTCCCTGGAATCTCGCTCGTTGTTCCCGACTGTCTGAATCAAAGAGCTGGAAGAAGCATTTGGGATCCCTGACTGTTAAAACTACACCCATTAACACATGAAAAAGATGATCTAAAAGCTTTTTAAAAGCCTAAAAGACCATAATGAGGTTTCAGTGTTGCAGGTTTAAAACAGAATGAAATCTTCTGCTGTTCTGCAGAAGCTAAAGGCTCTGCCGGGTGTGAACTTCATTTTAATTGAAGACTGAAAAGCCATAAATAACCATAAAAAGCCTTGCAGCATCATCATTTCACAGAGGCTCCTTGGGGCCGCTGGCACGTCCAGCAGCTGGACGGCCGTGGATCCGGTCCAGCTCCATCACTGGACTAATCCACCATTCTCCCTCTGAATGGAGCATTACCATAAACGCTTGGCAGCCAGAGGAGGCATTGTATTCCAGAAAATCTGTAAGCCTCTCAAATGTGCATGGTGAAATCACCTGTTGCCTTCACGATGAGAATGACTCCTCCCAGCGGCCGGCTCCATTATGAAGCGTGTGACGGTTTGAGCTCTCCGAGGCCGGCCCAGAGCCGTGTCCAGTCAGGCAGGACGTCTGTAACTCGTGGAGTCGAGCCGTGCCAGAAACACGGGCCGCCATGCGTCAGGCTGTTTGCTTTAATTGAATTGTTGTGGCCTGCAGGCGCCTCAGAAATGAGGGAGCTGTGCTGCTTTGCGATTTAATTGTCTCATTGAAATTCCTCGCCTGGTTTGGGCTTCAGACGGAGACGACAGCGTGTTCTTCTCACATCTAGACACACTTTGCTTCCCATGCAGCTCCAGCGCTGACACCTCATCTTCCAGGTTTAGAAGTAATTAGCTGAAAATAATTACAAACCTGTATGTGACAAAATAGTCCATTTTTACAAACAAATGTCACTGAATCTAAAAGGAAAAAACTTCACCACCTGGGTTGAGGGACATTCATGACTTTCACTGATAACTGCCAGCAAAACCGGTTTGGAGGGAAAAACTATTTGCAGAAAGAGGTTGAGTTTTGAGACGTAAACAAATGCAAACCTCACTGATGCAGCACTGTGGAGAGGAGAGGACCACAATGATGTTTGGCTGATGGGTTTTTTGCTGTGTTTTATGAGTTTTTGTAATTTTCTTTAAACTTCAAAATACACATGTTAGCAGTAAAACATCTGATTATCTTTTGTGAACATCTTAAAGAAGAGTCTCTGAATGTGACTCATTTCCATAAACTGAATCTGCATTCAGACAGCAGAGGCCTTTTCATCCTCGGAATCTTTGTGAACTCAAACTTTGGGACAATGAGAAATGTAGCTGGACTGTCTCTTCTGTTACTTGGGGAATGAAAGTAAGTCTTGAGCAAACGTCAAGGGCTGGGAAAAACCTATTGTTAAAGGTTTCATCAAAAACCACTTTCTAGCGCTTTTGTGTTTTTGCAGCGTGAAAAGAGGCTGGAACAGGAAGTTTGGCATGAATCACAGCTCCTTCCTCAGCTGTAAGTGTCTGCATTCACTCAGGAGATAAAATCCTTTCTATCAAAATTTAGAGGCCGAGAGGTGCAGCTGTAAGAATCATGGCGGCGCTTCATGTAGTCGTTACTCAAAGGCAGCGGGACGGCCTCCAAGCAGGCCCATCTTTCATAAGCAGCAGGGAAATGGTGTATTGATTGCAGACTGTTGGTGTTTGTGCGTCTGTGCTTCCTGACAGCAGGGTGAGTGCTTGTGTGTTTTTGAAGCATGTTGTTGGTGACAGTGAAAAAGGCAATAACAAAGCAAAAATACTCTTTTGATCACAGATTTTATGACTTTACTTCTCAGTAAATCGGCAGAAGTGAGAATGGTGTCAGCTTAATCTGAGCAGCAGAGAAAAGTTCAGAAAATCTTCACAAAAGAAGGATTTCTATGAAGTAATGTGATTATTAGAACAGCAGAGAGAGAATAAGCTCTTTAAATATTATCATAAATGATAGAAGAGTTTGTCAGTTCCAATCAAAGCTGGTTATTATTGACTTTGAATCAGATTTGATGATTATGGAGCAATTTATTTAATACATGATTATTGTTTCTCAAAATCTATGTTGTGGAACAGCAGGAGACTTCATTCTGACCATAAACTGTGTTTCAGGCAGAACAATGAGAAAAGAGCGCAGACTTCTGTCTATCAGGCCATATAATCAGCTCATAGTCCTGTAACTTATGGTAATCTTAGAGAATCACCCATAAGGACTAAAGTCCTCTCACGTTTGAGCATAAACACATGTAGCCAGAAACTCCAGAACTCTCTTTTGTGAATAAAGATCCACTTTTGTTTCTGAGTAAATGCTGTCTGTGATTTTGCTCGTTTATAATCAAAATATTCCAAACAAAATAACTTTTTCTAGTTTCTGTTCAGAGGCAAAGCTCTTAATGTACATTGTTGCTTTTACAGATATGGATATATTTATATATATTATTACTTGGCGTCTACACCAGAGTTGTCATATTTATATTGAATCCTAAAAGGAGAAAAGGATGAATGAGCACCAAAGACCTCATGGTAGAAAATGAAATCTTTTTTTTTTTAATTCTCACATTTTTAGATTCTTACCTGCCCCCTCTTTTGATGCACGTCAAATTTACCGCTCAACGCCTTGATGCACCAGCCGTGGGGTAACCAGGATCACGCCACATCGTTTCAGACCGCATCTTTACATCGACTTCACATTGAAACTTGACGCCCCTGCTGCGCCGACCGCGACCGGTCTGAATGCAGCATGACATCGAGGCATCACAAAAATGGCCATTCGATTTGATGTGGCGGTGAGGTCTATTATCCGGGCTCATAATAAAGTCTTCGTGTGACACTATTTGAAAAAGCTTTCAGCTGGACCTTATTTTACCTTATTTCAACCAAAATCCTGATCATCGAACCTTCTGAAGCTTCACTGACACGGTGATGGATCTCTGATGGAAGGGAACCGGCTGAAAAACAGAGAGAAGTAAACAGAGATGCATGATGGAGAGATGAGGAGCTTTGAGGGGCAGATGAGTGGAGGAGTCTGTTTTCACTCTAATCTGTTTACTTTGCAATTTGTTTTTTCAGAGCAGGTCCATTCATTCTGCTTAACCCGACACTTCACTCGCCGACAGGAAGTGTGTCAGAGTGGAAGAGGGACGGGGATAGAGATGAATCTAATTTAAACCCCCTCTCATTGAACATGCACGGTGCATGTTTGTGTGTGAAAACTCACTTACAGTCTGTCTGGTTGTAATTGTGTGTTTATTTGTTTGTGGGTTTGTGTGTCACACATCACAGTTGTGTCTTGTCTCCTTGTAATTGCATGTGTGTTGTCATTGAGCGTCCATTAGGACTGCTTGGTTGGATCATAATTATTCAGCAGTGAAGCCATTAGCAGCAAAACAACCTCTGGATTTGACTTCCTGTGAGTGGTCATGTGATGTGGCGTCCAGCGCTGCTCGGCTCAAGAGCAGGAAAGGTGTGGAAGTGAACACAAGAATGACAAATGTATAAGACAATATCAACGCAAGCAGGAGTGCAGTTCAAGTAAAGTCATACATCTGCCCCTTTTGTTTCTGAGACTTACCTTTGACCTTTAAAACCCTTAGGACCCTCACCACTGGTCATCAATGGATGCAATGCTGATTTTCTAAAAGTCTGCTCACAGTAAAAGTTGTTTCAACTTGCTTCACAAAAATCAAATCTGTGTTTGTAACTGAAACAGAAGGTTTTCAGGAATTATTTGTTTTATTGTGACTCCCATTCATCTGAAAGACCTTCAGTCTGCATTCCCAGACCTTAGTTAAGCAGTAATGGTCATCTTTGTTGTGATTACCAAACCAAAGTAACATTTTGAATATTTTTCAACCTGAGTGAGCAGCTCTGCATCTTCTCATGAGAACTTCACTCATTGCTTAACGTCCATCTAGTCATAACATTTTCAAAGGACTAAAATCATATTGGACTGACTTTGCAAAAGAAACCTCACAGACCTAAAGTCTGATTCTTCTTTCTGTCTGTGATCATTTGTATGGATGTCCAAAGCCTTCAACTCCTCCTCAGATTTCATGTCATTTCTTTGTCATTCTTGTTGCCAAAGACTAAATTTTGAACAGTTTCAACTGGGTTTGAGACACCAAGCTAAACTCCTTTTCTTATGACTCTGTTGCAATAGTCTGGTCTGCAGCAGAGTTCATCTGACCAAACAAGTTAAACATGATTGAAGGGGTTAGAGTCTGCTGTTCTCCTGCAGATGAACTCTGGTGCGATTCACTACTGCATGAACGCAAACAGACTTTCCAAAGCGAGGAGGTGCTGTAACTACATGTGTTTGGAGGAGAAGCAAAGAGCCACAGCGTAAATCTGAGGAAGCAGGAAACAGTGAAGACGTTTGCTGGACAGCAGCTCTTCACAGCTGAGCAAAGGAGGAGCAGTGAGGAGCTGCAGGAGTTTCTTCAGACATGGATGAGCAGGACCAACCATTTGTCTTCTGTCAGGGACAAGCTCTTCATTCCTTCTCCTGCTTGGGTCTTCCTGTCACAGTAGATCATGACTGACATTAGTGGATTTCTCTTTTTTAACTAAAAGATAAAAAATAGACTGTTTACATTCTTGCAAAACAAAAAAGAATAAAAAGATGTTTGAGCAGAGATGTGGTCTGAACTCCTCTTGAACTTGTCAGATGATCCATATTTAATAACGCAGTCCTCATGGACTTGTGTGTTACAGAGTTTAGACATACAGCAAAAACTGCGACCCTCACTTGGGGCAGTGCACGTGTGCAGAAACATGATGGTTCCAAAGAAGCATGCAAACGGATTTGGGAGAAAAAACAACAACCAAGGTGAAGGGCATCGAGGAGAGATCTACCTCTCCACAGGGGGAACGTAAAAAAACTCTTTGAAAACTGTGAGAGCTGTCAAAACAGTCAGCTCTCAGACAGCAGCTTTGTCAACAGCTATTGTGCGTCATGGCGTCCTTCTGTCGAAACATCAGTCAGAGCGCTGAGGGTGGACGCCGGCCTGAGCCTTCCTGCAGCTCTGACAGTCACTCCTCTACCTCCAGACAGACGTTTGCTCGATGGAGTGAGTCAGCACAGAAGACAGAAACCTTCAGCTTTTTACTTGTCCTGCAGACAAATGTTTAGAAAAAGCTTTTGGGCAAATTCAGGGAAAGTGGAAAGAATTCTTCAAAATCTGAACCTGGAACTGCTGCAGGGAGACGTGGACATGAGCAGCAGAATCCACCTCCAGTCACATGACGAGAGCTGTGGGAGCCATTCATGCATACGTTTATGTATTCATTTATTAAACTTGCATACGTTTATTGATAACCTTTCTAAAGTCCCACTCTGATCGTCTTCTGATCTGTTTTCAAGGCGTTCCCAGCGGTCTTTTAATCAGGATTTTGTGGTTCTAACCAACAACCTGTGGTCTTCTAGAACATAGTTTAAACGACGATGTTCATGGTCTGCTCGTCTGTAAGTGGAAGCATCAAAATGGGGCGGAGCAGGGAGACTTTGGCCCCGCCCAGCGTATTTGTGTCCTCCATCATTAAAAATGCTAGAAGACTAAAAACATGTTGTTTTTTTTTGTTTTTTTTTTTTTTTATCAGGGTGGGTCTTTATTTCTGGTGAAATAACTTTTATTTATGGAAGGACACTGCAGACGGAAAGCTTGTCGTTTGAGCGGCATGATGGGAGCATCAGAATGTGTGCTGAGAAACGTAGCATCTGAGAGAATTGCAATCTGTTGACTCCTGCAAGATTCTGTTAGTCCATAAACAATGCAAAACAGTGCAAACACAAAGAAATGCTTGAATGGAAGAATCAAGAAAGCTTGTCACGTTCTATGGATGTGAGTAAAGATGCAGGAGAGGAAGTGGAGGGTTTGCTTATACAAGAGTTTCCGATGCTTCTGTGATTCATAGTGATTGTTTCATGACAAATGACTCATGTTTCCATCAGTGAAAAACATCAAAATAATATTCCAGTATTTACATGTTTGTCTTGAATTAATGGATGCAACATTACCTTTGTTAAAAACCATGACTCCCATGCAGCCTAACTTTGTCCAAAGTTTGGAGCTTCAGCCTTTTCATAAGCATAAAAGTGGTTCTGTGGAGCCTCAGTAAAAACATGCAAAGATTCAGAAAACTTCAAATCAAAAACCAAACACAGGAACCAAAACATCCAACAAAGAAAACAAATGTCAAAGAATAAACACAGAAGAAGAAAAATCTGAAAACCCGTCAGTGAGAGGCTAAGAATCCCGTCCAGAACTGTTCAGTCATCCCTCAGCAGGACGGCAGCAGCTCCTCTGTCGCTTAATGGACTCTCCTCAGTCTCTCCTGCTAAAACTCTAAAGTCCATCACAAATATCTGGATCCTGCAGTAGAAGCAGTAAAGCTGATGAGAGTGGAGGTGTTGTCATCATCCAATCAATAGCTGCTGAAGAAAACTGTTTTAGTGGAGCATATTTTCACCTGAAACATCATTTTCTATCTTGTCTTGTTGTGAAAGCAGAGAACTTGTAGTATTTTTCTCACTTGTTACAGATGCTGTATTAATAAAGAATTCATTTGTGGATTGTTCTGCCGTGTTGGATGGATTTGCTCACCACTTTTTTCCTTGTATGCTTGCGGTGTTTTGGATTTTACATCCACAAAGAGGCCCGGGGCTCCTGATGTTTTTTACAGCTTGTAGCCTGCTGTCTGCCTGTCTGACTGACTGCTGGGTGCTCCTTCAGCATCATTCAGCGATGATGGGTTTGACACTGGAGGAGCTTCTGAGATGATTCCGTTTTCTTCTTTGCCAAAGTCTTTCCGAAGGCTCCAGGCTGCATGTAAACTCTGCAGTCAGCAGCAGCTGCTGACAGCAGGTGACACCACCATCCTTCTGTGGAGTCTGCTGATGGAAGGAGTTTGGTCAGACCTGTGCTCTGTTTCATTTCACCACATGGCGATGTCGTCTTGGCGATGACGCCACGGCAGTGCAATCCAGACCGCCGTGCCTGAGAGCAGAGAGGGACTTCAGCCTGTGGTCACATGATGAAAGTAGCTGCAGAAAGAGAACTTTGAATGTTTTTAAAGACCATTCAATCCGTTTCTTTTCTCTTCATGTTTTATTTTCTGGTCTCACATTTCTTTGTCTGATTTTCTTAATTCTCTGTGGTCTGAAGGGCAGCATTTTAGCCAACATTACCTCACATTGGACTGATTCTCCTTTCAACAAATGCACAACATTCACATCTAATGAGCCCAAACCATCAACCCTCAACCTTTGTGCTTGACTGTTGGAAGGAGGAGCATAAAGTTTTTCATCCACATTTCCATGTGTGCTGGGATTCTGATCTGAAGTCCTGAAGAAGACGTCCGAGTCAACCAACTCCTTCAGAAGGAACCTTGCTTTCTCTAAAGCATTTCCTGCAATAAAAAGAATTGATGTCAAGTACTACAGCATGTAAACACGTGTACATGAGAACAAGCATTGAAAGAGGCAAGTGTCATAACTGTCCATGAGCTGATGGAGCTCAGAAACTTTCTCTCACGTCTGACTTTTTAAACTTCACACATTTGTTCAAACGTTCCTGGAAGATCTGGTAAGTATGGAGATATCAGGCCCAACAGCTCCACTGGCAGAATGACGGACAGCATGTTTGTTTGAGTAAACGTTTGTTGCAATAAAATCCATGAGTGCCTTCAATGGTGGGTATTTTTTCTGTCAAAAGACGGGTGGTGTTAGTGGAAACGTTGTTTATCTCACTGAAAAATGAACAAAAGAATACATAGCCGTGGTCCAATTTTAGAGCCATTTCTGTACACTGCATATGTTTAACCCAGTGGACGAACGCCGTTCGTGTTTTTGTGTCACAAAAGGTTGGACTCAGAAACGGATGTCTGCAAAGACAGGTTGAAAGCAGTTTAGTTGTTACTTCATGATTCCAATGGTTCCAAATGAATGTCAAAAACCACTAGAGGGGAATAGATATTCCCCCAAAAACAAAGTTTGACAAAATAAAAGGAAGCTTTCCCTAAATTCTGTATTTAAGATTCACGTCAACTCTGGGGTCTCTTGAAACCATCCCTGAGTCTCTGCAGTCACAGTTCAGCTGAAGTTCCACCCCCACATCCAGATGCTGAACTTTAGGCCTTTACTGTGGATTTAAATGGAAGACCTGCAGAGAGTCCTTTGGAGTTTACTTGGAGCCATGAAACTCAAACATTAGTGAGCAGCAGCAGTTACTTCTTGCAGGACATTGACCTTAGTTTCCACAACACATGAATGCAGCACGGCTCCTGTCAAACCTTTTTATGTGTTTGTAGGATCAGAGAATCAGGCACACTGATCCTGTCTTCTTTGTTCAAATGTTTCCTTTCTTTTGCTCTGGGCTGATTTTAAGTCTCACAGATTCTTGGCAATCCTCTGTATTTCTCTGGTTTTGGGACCAGCACAATGAGACCCTGGCTTGTCCCCCTGCTACAATACTTAATGATTCTTGACTAAGTTCTAAACTACAAAAAGCTGCATTTCGCTGTTCTGGAAGAAGACACAAAGCCATGTTTTGTTGCAGGTTTTTAGGCATTGACAGAGTTTTGATCAGAGGATCTCTGAGACCAAGAAGAGGGATCAGGGGTTAAAAGGTCACCAGTGTAAAAAGGTTAGCGTCTCTAAAAACAGTTTGGAGCAGATCAATCCGAAGGGATGTGTCTGCTGGTTCTTGTTCAGCCTTGCTGTGAAAGCTGATTCACAGAACATTTGGTTAAATAAACCAGCAGAAGATAAAAAAAATGACTGAAATAAAAGTGTGTGATCAGTTCTTTGGGATTCTTCTGATTGGACAAGACAAAACGGCAGAAAAAACAGATCTAGTTTGTTTTATCATTTGGTTTAACAAAGCTAAGCTCTTTAAAATGCTGTCTGTGCACCTCCAGCTCTGTGGTTTCCAGAAGCGCTCTGTTCTTCTGCTCTTTGAAAACTGAAAATGTTCTCACTCATCCATGGAAGGTTTGTTCCGGAAAAATGTTCCTCCTGACAGAAGCCACTGGGTTTAAAAATGGCAGGCAATGACTATTAAACGAGTGCAGGAATACATCATCTTCATTTGTTCGTTTAGTAAAAGAGTTGGGATTAAATAAAGCAGAAAACTCTGATGTTCTGATTCAAACCTTTTAGGAGTTGTGAACGAGCTGTTAGAAAGACCCAGCTGTGATTGCATGGCTCTGTCACACAAACCAGCTGAAGGAACCAGGTGAGTGTCCGGTCACATGAGAGGGACCAGAAACATCAACAACAACACAACTCCAGTTATTTAACGCTGCTTAGAGTGTCTAAAAAGACACCAAAGATCAGGAGGAGATGAAGACTCAGAGAAATATTCAACCTCAGCCTCTAGCAGCTACAGGAAGCTAAAGAAGGCTAAGCTGTCTATAACGTGCATCTTGTTAATCCTGTAAAGCCTGAGCCATTAAATAATCGACAGAACATTCAAATTCATTGAATTTGAGCCTTTATAGGTCCCTCTAAACAAACAAGCAAAAAAAGTGTTTTCATAAACACATTTCAGTTTGTATCATATTTGATCCATCGGGTCACGCACCTCAAAGATGTCTTTTTCCCTGAGCTAACAAAAACATTCAGTCACTCTCTCGTGGAGGGCTGACAGACTCCTGTATCAAATATGATACGTTCCCTCTTCAGCAGTGGGGAGCAGACTTTATTTATTCCCTTTCACGTTGGTAGTTTCATGAGGACACAGGAAGTCCTAGTGCTCCGGAGAGAAGACCTCATTTGTTGGTGATGGAGCGGGGCTTTTGCAGTACAGACCAGAGTGTTTGAGGGAAACCTGACTGACGTTTGCAGGTTACAAAGATTCAGACGGCCACTGGTGAGGCGATCAAGGCTGATGCTGGACTCACAACTTACCTAAACTGGAGACGGGAACCATCCAGCTGTTGACAGGCTCCAGTGAGCAGCAGAAGAGCAGAGGAACACCCTCACAAGGCCTTCGGATCCTGAAGTACCAGCACTGTAGACGTGACCGCCAGGAAACGGTGACGCTGCTTCTGAAAATACAAAGTTGTAGTTCAGGTGGAGAGTCTAAGATGGAAAGACCTCTCATAACCATTCACCAATGTGCAGGTTTTTTTTTTTACTAACATGCGACAGAAATAATAGAATCTCAGATGAAGGAATAAAGGCGCAAACAGCAAACCAAACACGCCAATACCATCTTGGAGACCCTAGTCAGTCTGTTGCAGTGATGGAGGGTTCTGGGCTGAGAAGTAACGAATGAAATGTTTTCAAAAAAGATGGACATAAGCAGACGCTGGCTTCAAACCGACATCTCCTGATGAGACAGTACAGGAGGAAGACTGAGGTACTGCGGCAGACCGGGTCCTCCTTATCTCAAACAAGGCCAAGTGAGTCCTCCCGGGATGCAGATTCGATCCCTGATAATAAAAGGGTAATTAGCTCCCCCCAACATGCCCACGCCCTCTCATCACAGACCCTCACCCCCAGAGCCTGCCTCAAATCTAATACCATCATTTCCCTCGATGGATGTCGCAGCCGATGAGAGCCTGTCAGGGGATGCGGCAGTATTCATGATGGAAATTACCGATGCGCTCGGTAATGATGTGAAAAAGATATACCACAGACCTCTCAGTAGACGGTTCATTCATTTGGATGTGTCAATCAAGAAGCGCGTGGCCTCCAAATGATGCCTCTCCACAAAAGAGCTTTCACAGAGATTGCTCAAGAACAGAACCATTTTCTGACTCTTATGTAAAATGTTTAGTTTAATCAAAGGTTTGATCACCTGAGGACTTTTTATGAATCGATGAGAAGTGAGTTTAGGTCTGAGATCACAATCCAGCCTTCAGGAAAGGGCTGCTGAAGGAAAATCTTCTGCCTTTGGATCATTTCAGAGTCACAGGTGATGTAGAAATGTTTAACATCGTCCTTGGATGTAAGAAGTTGCCTTTCAAAACCCTCCAAACATCTGAAACTAACCGTTTGGGCTATGACCCCCAAAACTCACCCCTCTGTCTCAAAGTGGAGCCAGGTCGGGCCCACATGATCTCAAAGTCCCGGCTGTTGGAGTGAATATGGTCAAAGCATATCGGAGTTTAAAACGTTGGCTTCACCATTGTCATCAGCAGCATCTTCACTCACAGTGGCAAATGTTAGAGAATCTGACCCCCACCCTGCTCACCTCTGAGATCTCCTCTGGAGGGGAGTCAAAGGGCAGGAGGATGGTTTTCTCACTGGACAAACAAAGGAGAGAAGCCTTCCTCTGATTGAAAGGGGAAGATGATACATTATTGGTGGACTTCTCAAAGTGGTCACATTTGCTTCATAAACTGATCTTTCAGAGGCTTCCATCATGTGGCTTCAGGTGAGTGACCTCCTTCTTTTGCCAGCAGCCTGCTTTCTGCTCCAGCTCATTGGTTTGTAGTTTTCGGGTCAACCCAGCAGACCAGCTCTTCTGGGTGAGGGGGTTACATGTTACCGTCCTCCAGGCTGTCCAAACCCCCGTTTGTGAGCCGGATGGCTTTCAGGGAACTTCAGTTCATAATTTTCTGCTGGCCTGCAGGAGTCAGCGCTGCGCAGCATGAGCTGTAGACCAGAAAAAAGCATTATTTTTACATCTGTGTTCAGGGGCCTCTGCCAGTGCCAAAGCCTCCATCTGTAGCTCATGATTAGTAAATGACTTGAACTTCACTGTTCCAAACGAAACACAAAGCTTTGTTTGTAGAAAGAAAATACTGATGTATCTCCTGAAAAAAGGGCAGTTTGCATCACTTAAACTGAGCAACCAAGACTGTCTTTATGGCTCTGTCAGACTGTGAGTATACTACTGTACCATGCCGCTGCACCATGCCGCTGCACCATGCCGCTGCACCATGCCGCTGCACCATGCCGCTGCACCATGCCGCTGCACCATGCCGCTGCACCATGCCGCTGCACCATGCCGCTGCACCATGCCGCTGCACCATGCCGCTGCCGCTGCACCATGCCGCTGCACCATGCCGCTGCACCATGCCGCTGCACCATGCCGCTGCACCATGCCGCTGCACCATGCCGCTGTACCATGCCGCTGCACCATGCCGCTGCACCATGCCGCTGCACCATGCCGCTGCACCATGCCGCTGCACCATGCCGCTGCACCATGCCGCTGCACCATCCGGCTGCACCATGCCGCTGCACCATGCCGCTGCACCATGCCGCTGCACCATCCGGCTGCACCATGCCGCTGCACCATCCGGCTGCACCATGCCGCTGCACCATACTACTGTACCTTTGGTTTGTTTTTGGTTGATACTGGGAGGTCGAGGTTAAAAATAACTATTGAGAACAAGGGACAATAAGGATGGCTTCCACTTGTTTCTGTGCTCTGACCTTCTGTCTTTGGACTATGTGGACACTCTTATGTAAAAGTACTAAAATAAACCTGTGGTTTACCTGGACAACCTTTGTTTGAGGTTTAGATGTAGTTTCACTCTGAGCTGTTTTGATTGAGTGGCGCTTCACATTTAGCAATCACAGCCATTCTGGTTGTTGGTACAGATTAGGGATGCAACAATACTCAATATTCAACCCAACTGGACAGCATGTCCTCCACGTTTCAAAATGCCGTTATGAACAATATTAGGGCTGTCGAATTATCTCATAAAGCGCGATTAATTACTGATAGACATTTTAGTGAGTAATCACGTACATCTCCTGCTTCCATGAAGTCTGTTCATGTCTGAAAATGCACGCCTGGATGATCATTACCACGCTCATTTTGTGTTCAATTATGAAAAAACTGAAATCAATTATTAGAACTTCAGTCCTGTTCTATTTTAAAGCTTAAATCTTTTTTTTTAACAAAAAGACTAAACGCGGTGCATCGCGTTGTCATGGTAACAGATCTAGCACACACAGCGACTGTGCTCTACTCTTTTTGAGGAACGTGATCACTGCGGTCCGGTCAAATGAGCCGCCGTTCACATTTCTGTGGTCACGATAAAAATAAACAAAACATCATTTCAGAGGGAAAGTTCACTTCTTCCCACATTTAGTTCAGATGATGAAGTTTGTTCCAAAGAAACGATGTCCAAAATGTAAACAGTTTAATTCTTTTGGTTTGGTACCTTCGTGTTTCATTTCCTCATTTTAGATTCTCATCTCTCTTTCTCCTCTGCTGCATCTCAGTCTTCAAAATGATCAAATTCACCAAACAGATTAAAGGAAACTAAAGCCACTGGCCTACTTTCTGCGGTCTTGCTGTTGAAAAAAACAGAGAATAAAATGTCAACACATAAATTATGATATTAGTAGGAAGTTGATGGTCAGTATTTTCTGAATTGCCAAAAAATGTTCCTAATATTTTAGGATGTTTTTTTAATTAGAGCACTGTGGACCTAATGCATGTTTTAATTGTTTGAGATTTCAAATCGTTGAGATTGAAATTGATCTATTAGAGTAAATAGTAACAGATAAATTGCACAAAAAAACATATTTGCATGACGGCACTAAACTATATTCTTTTTTATTGAAAAAATAGTAATTATTAGTAGTAGTAGTGCAATAAACATGCTCCTCTCCACATGTTTGCTACAACAATATTAGCTAGATTAGTCAGATACAGGGAATTCTCCCTCCCTTACCCCACCCCAAGGACCAGAGCAGCAGAGCTAGTGCTGCTAAAAACAACCAAGAAAGCCATGGAGAGCAGAGTTGAGAGCAGTATCTCTGTGGCCGTGAGGCAAATGTTGGAAGATGCCCCACTAACATATAGTACATACTCTGGGGGTAAGTGTATGAGGGGCTTCTCACACACCCTCACTCAAACACAGGTAACCCTCCTCTAACAGTCACAACAAATGCATGGAAATGCAGGAAAAAGGTCCAAAGTGTGACTGTAGATGAACAAAACTGTGTCTGTAAGGGCAGTAACTCCAGTAACCTGTCCAAACACCACGCTAAAACAGGCTCTTCTTTGGTACAATATATCTATGGAACCATTTGTACCAAGGATGCAACATTACCATTTACTCAGGGTTACACGGATTGAACCCTGAGTAAATGCTATTGTTGCACCCTTAATACTGTTGTCTTCTGTGAAAAAGCCTTTGTTTATTCAAGTTTGCAAACAACTGGATCCCAGAGCCCCACAAGTATTAAATTCTAGAATAAACACTAGACAAACATCAATCAAAAAATACTTTTTCTGTCATAAAACTTTCCTATGTTGCTATGTAAATGTTTTGGGATGTAAGCGTCTTCATTCATCCTGATACGAGTGCATAAATATTTTTTTTTAACTAGAAGTTTGTTTAAATTGGATATATTAGATTGGGAGAACAGATATAATGCTGCACTCTTTGAACAGATCTGAGTTCCTCTCCATGTTCATGGAGCAGAGACCTGTTTTTGAGTCCGCAGCACACTCTGTTTCCTGTTTAATGGACTGCATACGCCTGAACAACTCACAGCTGCCAAAAACAGAACCAGCAGGGGAAAGACGAGAGAGGCAAATAAATCCCAACTTTTTCCAACAACACCAACAGAGCACATTTATCAAGAACTTAACAAAGAAGAGCAGAAATCAATTTCCTCCTTTAGAACGTCCTAAATTGGCCTGGATCCGGTTCTTCTGCCCTCCATCTTGAAAGTTCTTTGAGCTGGTTTCTAACCCTCAAGACAAAAGGCTTTTATGTTCAAATTTGATGTCAGAAAAATGCAACTACAGAGTAAAAGAGAAAAAGAAAACAACCCAACAACATCTTCATTCTGCAAGACGGAAAAGCAAAAGGAATGAGTCAAGAGATTTCAAAATTATCAGGTTTAGACTGTTATGCATGAATGAGCGGATGGAAACTCAGTTGATCCCAAACATTCAATTTAATTTTATTTTATTTCTATAGCCCAATATTACAAACATAGCCATCTCAGGCTTCACAAAATAGAACATAAAGTCAGTCATAAAAATCGAAACAATAGCTGGTTGCTAAACTAAACTAAACATAACAGACGAGGATAAACTGGCATCCCTGACCTTTGACCCTCCTTCTTGTGAAGGAAAAAAACTCATGAAAAACTCTTTCTTCGGGAAAAAAATAAGAAACCTCAGGGATGTCCACATGACAGAGGGATCCTCTCCCAGGACGAACAGATGATGTGCTAGAACTGTTAAAGAGGAATTAGATTATCAAACTCTACAGCTACATTTGAATAGTGTAGCAGATGGACTTCATCCAGATGAAACTGTGGGACGAATGAAAGGTGAGGTCCACGGCCAGACCTGAAAATCTGTTTCGCTTCCCCGAAGGAACAATATATGAATCAAACTGCACCAAACAGACATGAAGAGCTAAAGGAAATCTAGTACTGGATCACTGAATCACTTACAATATGTATCAGATTTAATGCTCAACATTTGTCCAAAATTGTGTTCATAGACATGATGCTACTGCATCTGAATGCGGTACTTCTGTCTCTCTGTGACCCAGTTTGATGACCCTCTGTCCTGCATTAGTCCGATGAGGGACTTGCCTAATGCTCGCGCCACAGGACCGCCACAGGATCATCACAGGATCTATGATCGCGTCTGTACATTGACTTAACATTGAAACTAGAGACTACTTCATAGTCGGGCTCTGTGTGAACGCAGCTTTAGGAATCTCTAATCCAGTTATTAATGAGCAGAGACGTGCTAGGCAATAATTAATCATTATATTTGATAACTAATCCATGGTATGATGATCCAGTGTGGCACATACTGTCCAAGTTGGAAGCACACAGTCATAGCTACACGCTCTACAGCTTTGGCTCAGATGTTTTGTCCTTCACTGCGAGCCTGAAAGGCCTGAAAAGCTGCATCCCTATTTAAACAGAGTCAGTGAACATGGCTCTTATCCCACACAGAGAAAGAAACACATTTGAAGAATAAGTCGACGCGTTCTGTCATCAAACTAATCTTAGTGAAGCCAGCAGTTTTTACCACACAGAGGCAGAATTTAAAGAGTGCAACTGCAGCCTTTTATTCCAGCCCGCTTTGTCACTGTGAGCCTAACTATGCAAAATCTGGAATATTTTTGCCGCTAACAAGCCTTCATCCTGTCCAACTGTGTCACTTTGGAGCCAAAGCTGCTAATAACAGTATTTTGTTCTGCAGCCCCCACACCCCCCATCCAACATTGCTCTTCCTGCAGACTTTGTGTTGCACAGAGCAACATGAGCATTGTGTCGTTGGTGTTGTACAAGGCCTAACCGTGATTCAACCCCCTCATTAAGGAAAAGAAACACCATCGGTGGGGCTCAGCTGTCACTGCTCACATTATAAGTTCATAAGCCCATCTCTAATTCATGGAGGGAGATTAGTGTGTGTGTACACTTTTGTGTGCTTGGGAAGTGTTTCAAAGGGAGCTGGCTGTTTGATTTTGTGCTCCGAGTTTCAGATGGGTTAATGAGTGAGACTCGGAGCGACAGTCAGGGTTGGAGTTTTATCTTCATGTGGCTGGGAGCTCCCAGACCAAGGTAATTCATTCTGATATTTCTGTGTCATCAGGGGGAACTGTCATCCGTATCCTGTCTGTAAAGACCCTTCCCTTTTTAAAATATTATGGCTTATGATGGTTTTTGCTGATTATACTGCCATCACTGCAAACTCCAACGTGGAGAGAGTTTTGCTTGATTTCATGCAGTTCTTTAGAAAAGCCTGTTTCAGACTTCCCTCTGACAATAGAGGTGCTGGAAAAACGTTAATGTATTTTCTTCCTGTACCTGATGTCCAGAGTGCCTCTGCAATACAAACACAGTGGAACGGTCTGTGGAGAATGCGGTGAACTCGGAGTAAATGTGAAGGAAGTAAATAGAATTTACTCCTGAAAACACAATCATGTATTTCAAAAAAGGTTATTGTCATCAAGCCCTATGGCCTACTAAGGTCACTGTCTTACATTATAACAGACTTTTTGAGGTGTTTATTTGTAGCAAAAATAACTTTTATCCAACTTTTCTTGTTGCCATGACGACACAATATGTCTGGTTTACACTGCAGAGAGGCAGCAGGAGGCTTCATTGGCTGTTAGTTCAATGTGTCTTTATTAGTGGTGGACAAATTTAAAACTGTGTAATTGGACTGATGGCATGTGTGTGGTTGTCTGTCTCTGTGAGACAGTGCAGTGGACTGGTGAATAATATAGGATGTGGGATAGGCTCCAGCATCTATGTGACCCCTGGATGGATGGATGGATGGATGGATGGAACTCATTGATCACTGCAAAATTTAACAATGAACTCAAATGCGTTTGATTGGAAAGTTAATTTGAAAAGTCGTTTGTTTAAAAACAGAGGATAACAACAGAAACGAACAGCCACTGATCAACAAGATGTTTACATTTAATACTTATTAATGTTTATTCAAGAACTAGAACCAATATGCTTGTTATTTTCTCAGAATATCAGAATCTGTCCACGTTTTGTGACAAATGTTCCTGTTTGTGTGACTGCATAATGGTGTGTTTGGAGCGTTGCCTCACAGCGAGCAGCTCCTGGTTCAGGTTCCGGCTGGTGGCGGACTGGAGACCGTGTCTGAGCCGTGTTTGAGCCTTGGCTTCAGCCATCACGGTGGCTGAGGTAGGCTGGAGCATCCCCGTGACCCTGCACACTCATCTGGAGGCCAGTGGTTCAAACATTGTGATGCAAAGCTTTAATACTGCTCATTCTTCTGCCCCTTTCACATAAGGTGGCTGAAGACCTTCATGTCTACATCTTCTGTCACCAAAAACAGTTTTTAATAAGGATTATTATGGAATCCAAACACACTTATTTCTCACCTTTTACTGTATGTGGGTCAATTGAGACCAGGAAAAATCCCGTGTATTGGAGGAAGTAAAACTCAGATAATACTGAAAATGATCCTTTTCTCCCCTCTTGGCTGCAGTTTCTAAAGCTGCATTTAATCGATGCGTGTTGCTGTTTATCATCTAATCCATCCTCTTTTTAACTGCAGCTTGTTAATTGAAGATGTATCCCTGCCAAAGTAAAAGAGCATCTTTATAATGAACTTTTTAACAAGTTACAAGAAAACTTTTTGAAAGAATTGACAGTAGTAACAAACCAATACAATTATCTGTGAGCTGGATGTAGATGAACCTGATATTGATCGTCTCCTTTCACTCTGGGCTGGACAACAAACAACATTTCCCAAAATGTCAGTCGACTCCTTTAATGAGGCATTTGTAGCCTATCAGCAGACAGCAGAGTGAGGCAGAGCGCCCTGATGTATCAATACTGATGATGATGATGCAGTCAGACACCTTTGCCTGAACACGGCCGCTCCAAGCGCTCGCACTAATGTGAAATTGAGCCCCTCTGGCCGGCATCGGCAGCAGAAAAGACCAGATTCCCAGAAACAAACAGTCTGCTGTCGGTGCTGCTGCTCCGGGCTCATATTCACACACCAATCAATGAGGGAATCCCACATACACATAAATAGGCTGTGAAAATTGGCTTTCTTCTCCTTCAGAAGATTCTGGTGATTACCTGTGTAGGACTGTTGATTGGAGATTGATCGCGGGTTGAAATTCAACAGCAGTAGGTTGCCTTTTTTGTGATTTGTGCAAGACTAAATGGAGGATGGTCAAGAGGGCGAGATGGAGAAGCTGCCAGCAGAGTCCACATAAAACCTTCATCCAATCCAGATTTCAGTCAGTTCCAGACTGCTGAATACATCGCTGTACTAAAATGAACCTGTGAAGAATCTCCAGCTAATGGTGGTGTAAATATTCTGATGTCACCCCCTTACACTCCAGAGAACTTCAGAGGTCAGGAGATCATTGTTGCATCTGTATTTAGACTATTCACATGACTTTGATTGACAGAGTCTGTCACCTCCTGATTGAACTAAACTGATGCTGCTCATTACTGTTGCCCAAAATGGCAGGAAAGAGATGGTTTATGGGAAGTTTTTGGTTTTGTAGCCTTAAAAATCTTTTCTGAGTTCAGGGGATGGATCGTTCCAAAGGCTGGTTTGCACTGGTCCACCTGTGGTGTATCGTCGTTGACACCAAAAATGGAAGGTTCATTAATCAATCGGAGTGTTAACATCGCCTCCATCACGTCTGCGTCTCAACGAAATCTTCAGACGTGATCAGGGTTTGATAAGGATGCTTCAGGTTAAGGCACATTACACCTGCTCTGCTGAACCTATGAAACAGGTTCCTCTGAGGAAGGATGCTAGAGAACCTGCAGAAAAGCCACCCAAGCAGAGAACATTGCCGTGCAGAAAGAACCCAGCAGGTTTTTTTGCTGAGGCAGCAGTGCAAACATACTCACCACCATGCAGCCCTTTGCTGGCTGAAAGCGCCCTGGGCTGGCAGAGACGGAGATAGTTAGCCCTAAAGCCGTTTCCCACTGGGACACATCTGAAACGTCCTCACTGGAAGGTGTCCATCCAGAAGCCGACACCACAGCCAGCTGAAGACCTGCAATACATGTGGAGAACCGAACCTTTACTATTGCAGATCGTCATTAACAAGGAGGCTTTGTCCCCCAGGATGAACCCGCCGCTATTATTCAGCAAAGCTTACTGTCACAATCCTGGGCTAATTAGTATGGAGGATAATTGTTATCCTGTTTCCTGCTTTATTAGAGGCAGTCGAGCGTTCCCAACCTGGAGAGGGCAGAGAAACATGGAGTGAAGTTTGAAATGTGCTGATTCCGAACATCTTTGGAGGATGACACCTGCTCAGTTATGAGCTCTCTGCAGGTTGGAGGAGTCATGTTTCCTTCTGTGACTAATTAGGACAGTGGGTTGAGTTTGGAGGGGAGGTTTGTTACCTGACCAAAGGTGTTTTCCTGACACGCCAGCTGCATGTGTGGAGCAGTACTCTCACCAAGAGCACTCCAATGAGACTAAATGGAACATGTATGACACATGGTGCCAAACATGGACTGATTACGAACATTAAGCTTTAAATCATCATCTGAGAAGAATTTTCCCTTCAAGGAGAAATATCATCCCCATCCACACTGCAAACTATTAGACATTTGCAAAGATTTCCAACATTGTTTTTAGACAATCATAGTTTGAGATTATTTCAATTTTCCAAGATTTTTTCAAAAATCAGTAAAGTTGGAATTTTTTTTGTGTCATCAAAGATAGGATTTTAAAATAAGGAAATTATTATCAAAAAGAGTCCTTTTGCTCCATACTCTTGACTATCAAAAAGCTTCATTTAAGGAAAAAAAAAAAAACACTCAAATTGAATTTTGGCTCAAATTTAGGGATGAGCGTTTAAAGTTGTCTGGCATTCGTTCTCATTATTCTGGAAACAAAAATGTAGATTTATGTTCAAAGAGTAACTGCTAGTCCTAGATTTCATGAGGATTTATGAAGATGAAACAAATGTGCCTTTTCAACCTATTGCACTAGTTTTTCTCACTGTAATAAAAAGAAAACATGACTTTACTTAAAATAAACAAACCATTTACTGAGAAGTAACAAATGTATTATTGGGCTGTTTTTAATTTGAAGTAATTCTATCTGACAGTTTTTTGTTTCTTTTTCCATTTTTGAATGCTTGTGTGAAACTCCTGTTTCTAGATTTCAACATATTATTTTACAATTTTTTGTTTAGTAAAGTTTGCTGCATGGATGGATTTTCTTTTAGGTTACTTCAGTCTGTCTATCTGTCCCATCCAATCTATGTTTTATTGATCTAGAATTTTGACTTTCAGACATTGACTTTCAGACATTGAATGATATCAGTACCATTGCTTTTGGAATTTCTTAAAGGTCAGTCTAAGTCACAACAATAAATACTTCCTGTACAGTATGGTGTTCTAAATGTTAGAGAATCAAACTGCTGTTAGATTCTCTGCTGTGCAGAAGCACATGCATCCAAGGCTCCACCTCAGCAAAGGAACAAAACGTACTTTTTCTTTGAATGAAAGGGCAACAGCAAGTCAAAATGTTTGCTTTATTATCCATTCTGAGCATATTTTCTGAAGTATGACTACAGCTGCAGCTAAAGAAGTTTCTCGTCTCATTTTCTGTGATGCACTGTGACACTGGAACATGAATGCAAGCTGAGCAAGGTCACGGCTGCCAGGGAAAGAACATTTTCATTCTACCCCAGAAGCATCTGTACCCATGGACGGCTTAGAAAGAGCTATTTTGTATGTTTCTGTCTTCAGAAAGTGCTCTGTTGAAGAAAGCTGGCTCCCCTCTTTTATTAGTTGCAGTATCTGTGAGAGACAGAGCGGTGTGAGCAGAGAGCTGGCAGAGTTAAGTGCCCACAGTCTGACAGCTCTGTACAAATGCATATCAGCCAGCCAGGACGAGAACTACAGAGAGGTTTAACTCATAAAACATTCAGGGTTCTGCTGCAAAAAAATATTTAGAGTGCTAGACGCAGCAAAAGATAATGAGAAGGAAAACGTGGCTCACTGGGAACAGTGAGAAAACCATAAGGACACAGAATCCACACATGGCGCTCGCCTCGCTGATTGCCGTTAATGCCAGGAACCACAGAGGCTGCGGCGCTGGCGGTGAGGGCAGCTCAATGCAGACTACGCTGGGATGCTGCCCTCTCTCGCTCTTGTTTGCAATTTTTTTACGCCCAAATAAATCCAATTTTACAACAGCGCTAACCTGATCTGAACCAGAAAATGGATCCACATGTCTGGAAAATCTCTCAGCAGGCTCTCACTGTCATTTCTCCCAGAAAGCCTCAATGGAGATCCACAGTATGTGGAGAACACCAGAGGGCTGCAAAATGCAAACTTTTTATCTGCTGAAACACAAACAAAGGTGTGATCAGTTTTACCTATTTAGAGGTTCAGCTTTTCTTATCATTTAGCTCAGAAACACCTGAAGCCGTCATTGTTTTGGAGATGACATGTTTGGTCTGCATGCTGAGATGCATTCAGATGAATCTTAATTTGTGACTTCACAGCAGCATGCGGTGGATTTTAGGATAAATCTGACACGTTTCTATATGTGAATGGTGACACCCATCCCTGTAACAAAACCGACACGACCTTCAACATGTATTCTTTTCTAAACTTATTTAGTTCTCTGTAGTTTGTGGTCACATTTGGTGTTCCACAGGGCTCTGTGTTCAAACCAGACATATTTTCTCTGCACATGATTTTATTAATAAACGTTAGAAACAGTAATTTTCTGTTATTGTCATCAGTTAAGTTCTAAAATAGTTAAAACCACAAACTATCAACTTAAACAATGATAAATATGAAAGAAAACACCCCATGACCACAGTAAACTAAATCTTCCACTACAGTTCATGCACTCCAGAAGAAAAAGTCAAGATTTAATGTTCACATTTTTCACATTGTTCATTCAGAGGAAAGCATTAAAAATGCTGCAGAACTTTCTAGAGGCATGAAGCTGTCTGTAGTGCAGAAGATACAGACCAGTCTTTGTTTGGATGAGGTTTCCCTTCGGCGTCCTGTAAGCAGCACTGGTTGACAGCCTTGAGCCATCTTCTTTTTTGATTTTCCTTTCCTTTGAGTGGTTCTATTTTTATAACGAATAACGAAACATAAACATGTTGAAGATCAGTCGGAGTAAAGATTGGCCACAAGTGTTGGAGTTTTTCACACCGGTTGAAGGTTCTGAGGTTTGAAACTCTTCCATACGTCCAACATGTCGAAGTCTGTTTCCGATGGTCATCCGATCATGTGGTCAACACATCTGTGGGAGTGACGTTTTCAAAAGGCCCATCATTAGTTTTCACTGCAGTGATCTACCAATGCAGATGTACTACTGATACCGTCGCTCGTGTTCGCTTTCAGCCGCGTCACATTCAGCTTATCTTAATGGGTTTGGAGTGAGAGATACGGGAATCCAACACTAAACCGAGCCTGCGTGTGGGGGGGCGGAAGCACTTTACTTAATTTACTTAACTCCTTAAAGTAAGTTAGCTTGTTTAAATGAGCAAAGCAGATCCTCAAAATTCTTTCCTCTGTTGAAAATGATCGCAAGTTCCCTGAAAGGCTGGACTGCAGCAATCACCAACTTTTGGTCCACTTTCTTCAGTCTGACAAACAAATGTCACGCGTGGAGAAATGAAAACATGGACCACGCATCTCACGGCTAAGTTCTCCGCTGTTAAGTAGTGGTTTGAAGAGCGCGTTATTTCACATCATTCTGAAAGTGAGCGTGTCTCACCTTCAGAAACAAGCAACAGGGAACTGCCTGATTGGTTCTGCGCATCAATTCATTATACAGACAATAGTTTAAAAAACAGGAAATTAAAGGGAAAGAACTTCTTTTTCGGTTCCCACACTGTCAGTTTGATTCAAATGTGATGTTTGTTCATTCAGTTTCACCCTGTTATTGTCTCCATTAACACCTTCACTCCTTTGAAATAAAAAAAAATAATTAAACTTCTAGGTAAAAAAAAGGGCGATCATAAAAACATGAAAAGGTAAATAAATATGTGTTTTGGGATCAGACCAGCTTTGGCTTTGCTCATTAAATTGTTTTGAGACCAACATAAAAGTATTTCAGTCTTTGAGCTTCTTTACCAAACCTGATGAAAACATTCTGACTGAGCTGCTGTATTTTCAGTTCATGCTTAAAGTGGAAGCAAGAAAACAGTCCACTGGTTGAAACTGGAGTTTCAGCCATTTAAAACCTTTGCACATTGAAAGAACAGAGTTGTGCAGATGGGGAAGAATTCCCGGCGTGGGAGTTCAGCCGTGTGTGGTTAAAAGCTGCAGGTCGGCCTCAGTCTGCTCGCTCATGACAACAGTTTCATTAACACGGATCCACAAGACTTCTGAGAGAAAAATAATTCAGATCGGGTCATGAAGAAGTGGAGCACCAGCGGAGAAGGTTTCTACGCTTCTGTTGTTTACGCTGGCCCGGGCTCTGAGTCCTCGGGACGCAGTAGAAATTGTCCAGCTGAGCCTGCGTGAAGGTAAATGTGGGGAACCACAGGGGAGGAACATCGGCTTAGCACCAATGATGTCAAGTTACTGAAACATTTTCATCACCCAGCAACAGCAAGGGAATGCTTTTAATTAATTCTTTTCATGATTTAGTAATTCCAATTTCGCTCAACTTAAACGGATCAGAGGGCTCGGTTTGTCCGTCCTCCCCTTCCCCCTCCTTTCTCTTTTTTTTCATTTCGGAGACCATTATTTTGTTCAATCTCAGAAATGTCTCACAGCCTGAGTGTCATCATCATTTTAAAGCCTTTTTCCTCATCTGGCAGTTGGAGGCCTACAATTCAGAGCACTTGTGATTCTCTGTTCCCTCCGTCAGGCAATCTTTATCACCCGGACCATCTAGCTCTCCGGCCCCACTCCATTCTCTGCTTATGTTTGTTTAATACTCGGTGGAGTTGTCTGCCCGGGATTGGGTGTCTGAGATGTGATGCTGAGAGATTTTCAATTGATGGGATGGAGAGGATGGGAGAGGAGGGCAGAGAGCGAGTGGAGGTTAGAATTGTAAGAGAAAAGAGACACAGTCCAGTCTATGGGCAAGCAAAGTGTTTTGGTTCAGAAAGCATCGGGATGGACCATTTACCTCAAGAGAGATGGCCAAAGTTGAATGGAAGCTGACATGGCTTGAGTGGAGAGCTGGGAATTCTTTATTTTTTAGAAATCGTGTTTTCTTCCAAAAAAAAAAGGTTTAGCTTCTATGAAATTCTAATCATGACTCATATTAGGCAAATGATTTGTTTTTTGTAAGAATAAAGTCAAACAACTGACTGTAAAATATTTAAGCTTTGAGGGAATTGTTTTGCCTTTTATGGTCTTAAAAGGTCATCCATGGATTTAGTCTCCTGTAAGAACAAACAAGCTCTCTGACAAAACGAGTGCTGCCTGTTTCCTGTAACACAAACGCTATTTAATAGTTTCATCCAGAAAGATTTTAGACCAGTGATTTGGAGGTTTGACATGAACCCAAAACAAATAAACGGACAGACAAACAGGCATTCAAACTGACAATCAAACCAGCATTTAAACGAGCAATCAAACAGTCGGATAGGATTTTAAACTAGTGATCAGCCATGCACTCAAGCTGGCTTTAAAACGCAAACAGACATTCAGGCAGGCGATCAAACGGACAACTACAGCAAGGCATGGGTTCTATATGAGGGATGTGTTTCCATGGCCAACCACAGCCTAGAAATGCATCTCATAACAAAAGCTGTCACATGACAAAGACGTGAGCGCCTCTGATAACTAAAGCTGTGATGACAAATCAGAACTTCAGATTTTCCAACCAGATTTGAATTCAACACTGCAGACAACGTGGGATCGAGAGTACTGTCCAAATACACAATCCCATTTAGTAATTGAGCCCCCAACTGAGCACTAGGCAGGCTGAGCAGCCTTTGCTGTATTTTGCTGTTCGTTGTCACCTTCGGCCTTCCCGTGGGCGGCTCCAGTGAGTCACATGACTGCGCTGAGCTGTCACTCTGAAGGATCATCACTCTACTCCACAGTGTTGGCGAACGTCAGACAGATCCTCCCAAGTCATTTACAGCGAGTCAAACTTCAGATCAGGAGTCACAGACAGGGAAACCCCAGCAGGAATAGGTCACGGGGCCCCACTTCCCGTCTTTCCCCATAAGAAGCCGCTCCTTTTCCCTTCATCTGATGTTGGCTATTATCCAGACACTAACGAAAGAAAATCTGTCTGTTTCCATTTAATAATGCTTTTGCTCTTTATCCTGATCATGATGCACAGCAGAGACTCGTGTGAAAAGCAGAGAGAACCCAAAGATCAACAGAACCTGCAGTCAGCAGTTTGAGTCCAACAGGAGGCGGGCGGTGGAGGAGCGGCCGTGCAGTAATTTAAGGTCCCAGTGCGGACATGCAGGTCCTTCCCAAACATGTTGGAAATGTCTCAGTTAATGAGCTCTTTAAGTACCCAGCCAACCCACTGTAGATCCCCCCCACCACCCACTGTGATGCAAAAGAGCCATCCTTTAAAGGCAGCATATGGCTGCTGAAGATCCTCCCCTGATGAACTGTCACAGGAGATTTCCTTTCACAGCTCTGCTGGCCAGGACGGCCTGTGAAACCCAGCCAGATGTCTTCACCGAGGCAAACCGCCCCACCCGCCCCGCCCCGACGTCTCGCTGTGTTGTTGGCAGCAGCAGTTGTGCAGTTGGTCCTGAATGTTAAGGATGCTCCGACACAGCACCTTTAATGATAATGACCACCATGCTTGTACTGATACCAGATGAGGATGGTGATGAAAAAAGCCAAAGCTCAATGAATAATACATTTAAGAGGATGCCAACCTCATCTACATTTCTTTGTTTTTTCATTTATACTTGATTTAAAAACCCTGGAAAGGAGATTGTTCTGAAGAAACAAACAAGCTCTGATCACCCTCTGCTGCAGCGCCCCCTGTTGGGCGAGCAGATGCTTCAATCATTCAGCTGACGGGAGCTACTGATGCTAAAGGAACTTTTGATTTGTTATTGAAAAAGCTTTAAATCAATAAAGCCAAGAGGGCATGTTTGCTCTCATCTGGATAAACTATAGACTGGATTAGCATTTTTAGCATCCTAGAACAGCATATTTCAGATTTTTTTTTTTAAATGCTGTGAGAAAAACAAGACTTTTGCCAGAAGAAATAACACAAATGCTCTGAAAGAAACATATGTAAAATGAATGTCACAAGTATTGGACAAACCTAAAACGTACTTTGTTTTTTGTGCAATTTATCACACTTTCTGATCATTCAAAGACCAGAAAATAAAAAGTTCAAGCTGCATAGCCTGCAAGCGCTACTTACCCCCTGTCTACTCTCCATCCCCCCACCCCCGGACACACCCTCACTGGATATCTGTGCTTTTCAGGCTTTGGATTCTCTACTTTTTATTATTGCACAATGTTTTGTGTATGCTGTGTACAGCAATTTGAACCTCCTTGGCTGGTGGTGGAAGATGCTTTTTAAATAAATAAAAGAAAATGAAATGAGTGGTCGCTACATAACTTTCATACTCTCATCTGCCTCTGCCACCCGAGTCAGAGCTGATGAAATCATGAGAAAAACAGATGAATGTAGACATGAACATAGACAAGAATATAAACAAGAATGTAAACCTGAGTGTAAACCTGAGTGTAGACCTGAGTGTAGACCTGAGTGTAAACCTGAGTGTAAACCTGAGTGTAAACCTGAGTGTGGACCTGAGTGTGGACCTGAGTGCAGACCTGAGTGCAGACCTGAGTGTAAACCTGAGTGTGGACCTGAGTGTGGACCTGAGTGTGGACCTGAGTGTGGACCTGAGTGTAGATCTGAGTGCAGACCTGAGTGTAAACCTGAGTGTGGACCTGAGTGTGGACCTGAGTGTGGACCTGAGTGTGGACCTGAGTGTGGACCTGAGTGTGGACCTGAGTGTGGACCTGAGTGTGGACCTGAGTGTAGATCTGAGTGTAGACCTGAGTGTAAACCTGAGTGTAGACCTGAGTGTAGACCTGAGTGTGGACCTGAGTGTGGACCTGAGTGTAGACCTGAGTGTGGACCTGAGTGTAGATCTGAGTGTAGACCTGAGTGTAAACCTGAGTGTGGACCTGAGTGTGGACCTGAGTGTAGACCTGAGTGTAGACCTGAGTGTAAACCTGAGTGTAGACCTGAGTGTAGACCTGAGTGTAGACCTGAGTGTAAACCTGAGTGTGGACATGATTACAGAGATGAACATAGACGTGAATACATACATCTTGAAATTGTTTTTTCATCCCCATCAGAGGTTTTGGCCCCATTTATTTTTAGATGGTTTCTCCCACTGTGATGTTGTATTCAAACTTTGGTGAGTTTTTGTGTCAAGGGGAGTTTTGGGAATAGAATTGTGAAAACAATCTGGTCTTAAGTCTTTCTGCAGCGGGTCAGAATGACCCCAGCCATGAAGGGGGAGCTCCTCCTTCTTTCACGTGACTGTAAATGATGCATGAAAATGAGAGAGAAACCATTACGCTGGAGGATCTACCCGACTCATCTGGGCTGATCCCATTTTACCTACAACATGACAAAGCTGAGTGGGATCACTGCACTTGTCCCATCAAGCAGCCAATATCACACAGCCTGGAGGTACGATGGCACATCAGCGATGGCGCACATCAAGAGGAACCTCTCTGCCTTTTAATTGGCTCCAGCAGGTCATCTCCACTTGGCTCTCGTGCGTCTGGGATAATATGCCAGACACATTTGGATTTAATTCTCCCACACTTTTTTTTCCTTGGCTCATTTGATAGTGTCAGACTTGGAGAAAAGGAGGAGGAGGAAGAGGAGGAGGAAGAGGTTTAATTGAGAAGGAGAGCAGGTTGAAAAATGTCAGAGAAAGACTGGAGGTGACACATGGAGAACAAGAGTGTGGATTTAAAACATGAAAGGCAGGAAAGTGTGGGAGGAGGGGGCGACGGTGGGATTGAAACACCCAAAGATGGAGAGTGACTCATCTCAGATAAAAGAGGGAAGCTGCTGCTGCGACAGCTAATGAAGAGCTGCTCCAGCCGCTCCACACACCCAGCCCTCATCCCTTATTGATGCCTTGCTCAGAGCTTCAGACCAGAGCACACCATCGCCGCTCACCCATCGCACCATTTAGGGCCCTTTAACAAAAAAGCGGTGATTTTAAAGGCTTTTTTTCTTTACCGCACTTCAAAAGTGGTGCCAGTGGCCTTGACACTGGGGGATTCCAGACCCTCTGTGTTTGCAGAGCAGAAAATCCAAATCAGCAACGTACTTCTGCAGTCAAGACACCAAAACAAATACCTCAGCTGAGCGGAAAGAGGAGCAGATTTGTCTGAGTGTGGGAGCTGCATGATCAAGAGGGAAAGACAGAATGAGCTTTCAGCTAAAGAGACTGGCAGTGACCATGACTAAGACGAAAGCCCCAAACAGGGTCAGTGCTGAAGGCGTTTATGGAGTCACTGCACAGATTAGTTCAGAGGAGAACAAACCTGCAAAGAAAATCTGTCTTTTTTTGTCACATTTTCCAAAAGAACATCTGACTCATTGGCTTCAGAGAAACCTATTTGTTCTAATGTCACATCCATACAGGTGCTACACAATAAAAGCCCATGGAACTGTGCGTATATGCACGTTTAAGGCTTCCATGTTCAAAACTCTCACCTTCACGCGTAGCTAGGCTCATTTTAAAGACTCTACATACAAAACAGGTGGCTGTAGAATGTGTATTGAAAGTGACTCATATCTGGTATTGGGGTATGGATGACGTATGGATGGCGTGTGGATGGCGTGTGGATGGCGTATGGATGGCTTCCTCTTTAATTCTAGGAAGTTCCAACGATTTGAAAATTGATCATAAAGGAGAAATGAATAAATGTGACATCACCAACGATGTGACACAAAGTCTTATATATGTCAGAATAGAACTGTGAAAGAAAAAGCCTGGAGCCAGATCTGCTCTGTTTCAACATCTTATACCAATCTCATCCAGGTGGTGGACATAAACTAGTAATAAAGAGATTAAAAAACAGCCCCACCCTGTCCAGTGCAATGATAGTCTATTAGAACTGGACACGTTGTCCCCTCTCCCCCTCGCAGTCCGAACAGGAAGTACCTGCTGGTCCCTGAAAGCCAACATCCCATAGACTTCTATAGAGAAAGAAACGGCTGTTACTCAGTCGTTCTATTGGTCAGAATAACCGTTCTTGCTCTGATACTTTGTTATAAACTGGCCAATAAGATGCCTCAATAAAAGCATGTGGTGACCTCTGACCCCACCTCTAACATTCAAAACATTTGACAGATTCCAAGCCCATTTTCAGTGAGGGGGTGTGGCTTTCCAACAAGTTCACTGTTGAACAGTGAGAGTGGTTCCATGGAAACGATGACTCAGACGGGCTCAGACCAATCACTGCTTACTAACGATGTCTGGTTCCAAAACGATGAAGTCCGTACCGTGAAGAAATGGTGACCGAATTGATTTCATTTCGCTGGAACTGGTGGTAAGACATATTCTATGGTGGACGTCAGCGGGTTTTTGTCCAAATCTCTATGTCAGTGACCCAGTATGAATACTGTGGGCTGTACTTGTGTTCAAGAACCGTGTTTAGCATGTTCTTGAATGTGCGTCACATATCTGGTACATCTGTGACTTTTAAGTCACAAGCTGAAACAAAGTCTGGTTGAGGGAGGAACCGGGTTTTGTAAACTAGCTCTGGCTTTGGTAAAGGAAGTGTTGTGACCTTCAAGTTGGGTCCGTTTGGGTTTGAGATCAAGCAGTGACTTTCACACTGACTCGATCAAAACAGGAAAGACCTACAGAACCACCTGGTGTTTGTTTTTGTGAAGCCTGGAGTTGCAGTTTCTTCATGGTCACAAGTTCTGTAAATGTTTGTCCATACATCTACTAAGCCTGTTTTTGTCCCTTTTGGGGTCACGGGGTTGCCGGAGCCTAACCTGGCAACTCATGGGCGAAGGCAGGGTACACACGAGACAGGTCGCCAGTCTGTCGTAGATGTAAATGTTTGTTTTTAGTGTTTAGTCCAACAGTACTGGAGAGAAAAAGTTCCCAAAAAGTCAGTCACCCTGACTTGTCGGGTCACCTTTGCCCTTTTTACAAGGTGTCGCTGTTAAAGGGGTTCAAAAGGAGAACTGTCTTAGTAACTGCAGCCAATTAGCAAATTCTCTAAACTACGCTGATAGTGAGCGGGACGAAGGGCCGCCTGTGGCCCTGTTGTCGTGGTGATGGATGGATGACACAGATTCCCAGCAGCAATGGCAGACACGGGGCTGAACTTAGCAGAGGGGGTTTGCAGAGGACAGCGGGGGTGTAAACAGGTCTGTAGGACAGGGACGACCTCTGGATCCGCTGCTGACAAGAGTTTCTGGAGCACAGAGCATCGCCTCTGAGGCTGCCGGCTGGGAGCAGCTGGACGCCAGCAGGAACGCCACGGCTCTGCGGTGAAACATGACACTGACATGCTTCTCTCTAGTTTCACCTCTTCTTTTTGTTCCAATGTTTAAACATTCAGGTGGTCTGACCCGTCCAACCTTTTTAAAAAAAAAACATATCTTTTTTTGATGCTTGTTTAAGTTTTTTTACTATAAAGTCTTTCGCTATAAATTATCTAAATTGATGCTTTTAGAGAGAAAAAGTGAAAGAATCAATTAAGGGGCCACAAATGGCCTGCAGACCACCAGTTTGAGTGCCCTCCCTGAAACCCTACGTGACTTTATTAAACCCCAAAAAATGTTTCCCATTTCCAAAAGTATAAATCTAATAAATTTAAACTTTTTACGAAGGCTGTGTATGAATCCACAGTTTCTGATGATGAAAACTTGGATAATTAGTAAAAGAATACATTGACATACACAAACAACATTTACATAACAAACGAACCAAGAAATTGGTTACATTTACATTCATTTCTTAAAATTAAAAATTCTTCAAATGCAATTCATTATGGTCTATTACTATGACTTCTGGGAAAATTTCCAGGGACCTGGATTTTGGAATGGTAGATTCGGACACCAACCCTCAAAAAAAAGAAAAAAAATGTGAACGCCCAAAATAGTGAACCAACCGAGGAGTCGTGGAGGAATTTGGATACAATCCTGACTGAGATCATCCAATGTCAGGAATGTGGGGGGGACAGAACAGGAAGTGACAGAGGACAGGAAGTGAAAAAAAAGTGCTCACACGTATTGCACATGGATTTTCACCATGAAGCCTAAAAATATCAGAAATCCTTTTAAATTCTTTTGACATGACGTCGTGTCTTTGAGCAAGGCACTGCAATAGTAAATGTCACAGTACAACTCTAATCAAAGGCTGAGAGTGATCCTGACAAATGTCAGCTTCAGCTTACAGTCACTGCAAACTGCCATCTGATCAATGACGTCCTGCGGCCGCTGACCTTTCCTATCATTTGTTAAAAGCTGAATGCCATTTGATTAGCTCTAATTACTTTGCTATTATTAACATGAACACCCTTTACATTGAACGTGGAGCAGCTTGAAGCAACTGATGCTTCCATTTGGAGAAAATGAGCCTCTTCGGCGCTGCTGTGCATATTAGCTCTGACAGATTCTTTCACAAAACCGAGGTCACTCATTATAAGAAGCTTTCTGCAACAACGGAGGATTTTTAAATTGTTTTTTGTTCTATGTTTTTAACAGACCGTGAATGCCTTCTGCAGGAACCTGTGAGGCATTCTGAATTAAAGCTTTTACTAAATGAAGGTGAATCTTTTCAGGTTTGGTCTTATTTCTTCTGATGTTTTGTGTTTTTTAGGTTACACTCCTTTTAAGGTTTTCTACCCCCTCCTGCATCACAGATGATTTGGCTGATTGTTCCTCTGCATGTATCCGTTCTTGGCTTCAGATCCCGCTGGACTCTTGTTGTTGTTATGATGGAGAATAAACCAATTGAAACAAGCGGGCGGGCTTTTCTCTGAATCGATTGAAATGCTTTTGTTCAAACTAAACAAATAGAAATCAGTCTGATTCAAGCTGATTCAAGTTGTCTGGTGAAATATTCAGGACATTGTTTTTCAACATAAACCTTTTTCCACCATTTCTGATTTAAAAAGGGGATGTTTTTGTCCAAAAGAATCAGGACCAAGCTTTGCTTTGCATTTAACTTAAATGAGATGCTCCCAGCATTCTTCCAGGGACTCTCCAGCCTCATTTCAGCTGTTTGCTCTTTAAAGCCTCAGTCCCAGCTGTCCTTACAGGAGGATGGGCTACGGGCCGACTGTGGGTGAAAACGGAAAAGGAAACATCAAAGTCATAGTCCGATTAACCCGTAGAGAGGAAATGTTCATGCACCTTTTTCTATGGGTATGCTGCGGGCGACAGGTCATAGTGAACACTTCTACAACATGTAAGGGTGAATAGGTGAGACACACATGTGTCGTACAGATTTTTCATCTTTTCAACTCCCCCAAACCCTCCAGACTAAACAAGAATCCCATTAGTGCTGTTCACGTGATACGTGCACGTTCATTGCTGCAGCCTAGCTGTAAGAAATGAGACAATCAGAGTTGGTTTACATCCTACGGGTACTAACGTGTCACAAGCACACCCCGTGCATGCAGCATTTGTGCGCGGTCAGTAAGGAGTCAGTATTCACAGTGTGACGTAAGGACACTGTAGCACAGCATCACCCGTACGTCATGAATACGTCCCCATACGTTTACTCCCAGCACAACAATGGTACATTCCATTTTCATGACATCCCTTGAGGTGACCATATACTAGCCTTACGGCAACTGTGAGACACGCCTGTGCTCCCCTGAAGATGTAGCCCCCCCTCTCTCTCTCTGACACGGACCCAGACAACCCAAAACCCCACAGAACCTTACACCCTCGTATGTGTGCATGTGACATGGTTTGAGACATGTCCACACAGCCTCACAACAAACCTGCACTTTGCTTTTAAGCACATCAGCGTTAAAAAACAGCAGAAACATCAGCTCAGAACTTCAGATTTGTTGCAGGGGGGTTCCTGTCTGGTTCAGGTTGCACAGACTGAAAAACATTTGGGGTTTTATTAACTAGGGTAACAATTAGGAGCTGAGGAGGTGACCTGTTGGTCCTGAGTGTTTTCTGAGCTGTCATCTTTGTTTTCAGCTCCAACAGAGAAAAAGCTGCTCTGCTGTTTTCCACTTGAATGATGAAACTGCTGGAAAGACGCTGCGTTTGCACCGAATTGTTCTTCTGTCGTGGACAATATCTCACTAACAGATTGGATTGAAGCCTTTATTTATTTTCCTCCATTCTGCAAACATGTTGTTTAAAATAGTCTCAAAACAAGTCAACTTGATTTGCAACAAGATGAAATATTTTCCAAACACGATCAGATTTTTAACAGCATTTTAGAGCCTGTTTGTTAGGAGCTCAGTTCGTTTGTTGAGATGGAGACATAAGATTTGGTAAGACACATTTTCTTGCAGCTTGCCAGAGTTTAGATCTGGAATTCAGGGAATTGATGCATCTTATTTTAGCTCCGTTCAGCGTCTAAATTGTCTCTGATTGGCCCGATGGGAAACAACAGATTTATTCTAAAAAAACACACAGAGCCTTGTTTTTATCTTTACGACGAAATGTTTTCTGCCTCACACCAGCATGTCGTGATTACTTCAGACTCAACGACTGAAGAGTAAAACAGCTGAGTAATCACAGTAAGTAAAAAATCCATCATTCACAGCCCGCTCTTGCATAATCAAACACTTCTGGACTGTTTTGTTATCAAACTGATGAAGACTCTATTAACTGATGCTGTAATTGATCAAACATGATCTTTTTATAGAATAAAACAAGTTGACGTCAGACAAACCTCGAGCTGCTTTGCAGTTTGTTTTTTCTTCAGTCTTTTCAATCAGTGACAATGATTTATTGTTGCTATTTCATAAATGACTTTACATTTTCAAAAACAGATCAACTTTAGCTTGTTTTTATTTCCAGCAACATCTCTGCCTCTGTTCAAGCCACTCCTTTTAAATGATTATATTTATTGATGTTGTTTAAAAAAGGTTTTAGTTTTTCTTGAATTAATAATCTGACTGTGTGGTCTGCTGAATTCTGGAGAGACCACTTAGAAAATATCTTTTATTTTTTTTCCAATTAAACCTTTAAAGGTAAAGTTTGTGGGATAATAATAAATAAATAAAAGAAAGTCAAACAAGTAAAAAATATACCTGCTTTTGTCCTGAATGGGACGGATTTAAAAATACAAGGTTTTTCAGTGAAAAATATTTTTCCCATCATGCTTTGGTGTTGACATTGTTTTCAGGTCTATTAGGTTGTCTTGTTATTTTGAGGACATGAAAATATAATTATCTGGAACATGATGTGTGCAGTTTGTCTTCAGACAAAAGGATCAGCTTGCAGCTTTAGGAGTAAAAGTTACTTAAAAACTGGGTCACATGACGAGGTCAGACGGATCAGAACCATCATATGTGACTGAAGGGCTCTTGTTTCCTGTGCCGCTCCTGATATCCAGAAAGAGGCTGAGAGCAGAGATGTCTGCACTTTATGTCCTCAGAACAAACCTAACAGATTAGAATCTAAACCCCCACCCCTCTGACAGGTGGAGAAGTTCTGGCATTTGAACTGCTTCTTCCTTTTAAGCGGAAACAGCCCTCGGGACCCGACTGTTGACATTTCATAACAACAAAAGAACACAACAGGAGGGCCCGAACATCCACGATGGAAGGAGGGAGAGAGGGAGCAGCTGACGCTTGGAGGAGGAACAATGTGCAGACGTGGAAAAACCTAAAGAAGCAAATGTGCATCAAAGCTGAGAAGAAGTCGTGTGCAGCGTGCGTGCAGCGCTCAAACTCGACATGATAAACGACCTGTGATTCAATGGGACGTCAACAATGTGTCCCAGAGCCTCCGAGCTGCGCCTGCTGCATTAACAGGAGATGGATGGAGATGTTCAGAGTCCCGCTGTACACCGGCTCATGCCCTATGCTCCTCACCCTGTCATCCATCATCATTCTGAAGTCATACACTGCAGTCTGCGTGTACACACATCCATCAGTGAGGCGCGCACCAGGACCAAAGGCAGGAAATCACAAATCTCACATGTCAAACTACTTGGAGCTGAATCCTGAGACGAGATGAATGAAGGCAGAAATGAACGTTCAATGTCCTCATTCTGGCAGCATCATGAAAAAAGTTTGCATTGATAGATTCCTCTTTTGTTACGGGACCTTCATCGTTATTACTTTTAGTTGCAGTGGTCAGCTGAAGGTCACTGTAAATGACGTGTGACTCAGTCTGACAAACACAAACTGCAATTACAAAATTCAAGTTTCCTCTGGTTTCATTTTAGCTTGAAAACACAATCAATTGTCGTTAAGTGCCCCTACAACAGTTAAACTTTTGAAAGAATCAAATCCACAGAAATTCCTCTGAATAAAGAAATCCTTCAACCACAATAACAGATAAACCTTTCCAAATTCTGAACAGAATCCATGAAAGTCTAACTTTTTTGTGCAGAAATCGGAACACATGTTCATCAGTTTCAGTAAAGGAGATTTTCGGACACCAGTTTCACCTTTTACGTCAAAGGTTTTCAGGCCACCAGTTGGATCAAACTCACCTTCTTTTGCTCTTCAGCTTTTTTCACCTGCCTGAAATTTACAAAAACACAATTTTCTATTTACTCTGTTTACTCCTGTTTTATCCATAAACAAGCTCATTAAAGCTACACAAAGCCTTAGCAATATTGTTACGATGGCAACATATCTAAGGTCAGACAGTTTTCACCAGTGGCCTTAGATGAAGAAGCAAAGGATTCACTTCCAATCAATCAAATCAATGGAAGTAACATTAAAAAGTCATTCTTGCAGTTTAAGTTCTTATTTCATCCACAGACAAACCTGATGCTTATGTCTGCCTAGATAAGATAATAAGACACTACTGATCCCAGCTTGGGACATTTTTATGTTGCAGAAGCAGTGTACAGAAGCAACAGGACAAACAACAGCTTTCGGAAAAAATCGACATCAAGAGAGTCTATCTATGGCACAAGGATGAGGAATTATATAATCTAATAGAATGAAGCAGGAATGATGTCCTGTAGCGGTTGGTGTAGCAGCGAAGTTGCCTTAGCCTCTTGGAAATGCGCTCTGCTGTCCGTCAAGCACAGGATGGAGAGGGTTAGCTATGTTATTAGCTAGTTGGTTATGATCTGTAGTTATCTGTTATTAGTTAGTTATGATCTGAAGCCCTCGTCGTCTATGTGGTCGATACTGTCAGAGTGTTTTCATTGGTGCTCATCTCTGCACATCCTTCCAACCCAGCTGATAGAAATACCCTTCAACCGCCAATACCAGAGGCTGAAGCAACTGAATGTACAATGTCCTCCAACTTCAGACTTCTGCATTACCGTTCTTCATTGGAGTTGTTGTGTGTGTATGTGGGGGGGCATTGCTTGCAGCAAATAGAGAAACAATCAACTAATCAAAGATCTACAGCAGGGGGAAGAAGAGCAAGGCTGTCAAAGCTCAGAGGTTTTTACGACTGACCTCCCTTCTCAAACAAACTGGTTGGTCTGGTTTTCAAAAACTGGACTGTGAACTGAACATTTACCAAGAATCAACAAACTGACTCCAGACACACTCAGAGAATTGTTTATAACACTTCTTCACAAGTGATGTCTTCATCCTGCACATGTTTTCACTCACAGATTCTCTACTCACATTAATAATACTAATACACCACCTATTTCTAGCAACGAGAACTCCGTTACTGCAGTGATTCCTCCCAACACTGTACGTACTCACAGTCCTTATCCCATTTTCTTTTACTTGAAATGATACGTTTTGCATCCCAATTCATTCTAGTGGAGTGGATTGTTCTCTCCAACTTTCTTATTGTTTTCAAGGTAAAAGTTGTGAGGGCCGTGAACATCTGACTGAATGGAAGGCCTAACATTGAGAAAAACTGACAAATCCTTTCACTCTTCTGTTTAAGATTCTCTTTTTAGATTCAGCTCAATTATTTGTTGCATCTAAAAACAGGAGGATTGTTTTTTTCTTCTGGTTTTTGTTCCTGTGACTAAGCTAGTCCAGGAACAGACCATCAGACCCTCCGTAGTCACTGGTCGTTTTGTGATCATCAAATGTTCATTCCGTCATGTGACCTTCTGTGCATCATCAGACATGCTGTAAGTCACCGCTGGACCTTCCATTCAGTCAATCAACAAGGGTCTTCATGTCCTCACTGGACTCTTTTGTTCCCGTTTGGGACCTCCCACTGCGTCACTGTTGAGTTCACCTCGGCCTTCCTCACAACCAGTTTACTGTTTTCCAGAAACAGATCATTAAACACCGGATATGTCAGAGAGAACGAATGAAGGAGAAGTTTGATGGATGAGACTCCTTTGTCCACTAAGCGCTGAATTCCACTCTGATCTCTCAAAATGTCAGAGAAACCGGCCAACTTTCCAAAATCCTGAGAGTTCTGCGTCTTCAGCGTGAAGGTTGGTGATCAAAACCTGCTTCTGCTTGTGTGTGTGTGAGTGCACGTGTGTGTGTGTGCTGGAGGAGTCATGCCGTGCAGTTTGAAATGTCACGGCACGATTGATTTCTTCTCTCTTTGATTAATTCATCCTGCATTCTAATGTTCTACGTAGAAAATTGTTGAATGGCATTCAGGAAGATTAAAACCACAAACAGCACTTTTCATAATTTGACAGGTGATTGGCGGGAGGTAGACTCCTGCTTGATTGCATCATTACAGTGTTTTTTTCTTTTTCTTCCAAATTTGAATTAAGCATACCTTCAGTTGTGATTTTCCTCTGTGAGTTCCTCAATCAACAACTGCTGCTCTGCTCTCTTTCTGATGTCAGACCCATGTCAGTCAGATCACCTGGGAGCACAGACCGGCTTCCAGATGATCTGACTGTTGAAGCATTTATGCAAAACTTTGCTTTAAGTGTTTTAACCGAGGAAAAGCAACTAAGAAGAGAGCCTAGTTCTATTTTTTTAGGTTTTTAATTTCACTAAAAAATGAAAAAGAACACATATATATACTAACAGAAGTACATGAGTAAAGCTGTATAAATGCATGATGTTTATGATGACATGAAGTCTCCACAGTCATAACTGTCAGTTACATTAAGTATTTAAGGATAATGGAAGATACACACACGTATGTTGCACAGTGTCCTTACACTGTTAATGAGGTGTACTGGATCCTTACTGACCGCACACAAATGCTGCACGCACGAGCTGTGCACGTGATATGTACAGTGAGGCAAATAAGTATTTGAACAACCTAAGATTTTGCCATTTGTAATAATTATATGATTTCTTTATTTTTTATTGTTATATTGTAAAAAATGTTGGTTATAGAATGTAACTGACTTTTTAAATATTATATAAAGTATTGATCGTTTTCCGAAATCATGTTGTCCCCTCCCATTGCCCAAGTTACCCACCGCCATGGAAACAGCACAGCAACTCATCACCCACGTCCTCCAGCACTACGGTCTACCTGAAGATGGGCCGAAGACCTCAATTCACCTCACGGGTCCGGAAAGAACTGTGGAAAGGCCTGGACAGCAACATAAGTCTCTCCTCTGGCTACCATCCACAATCAAACAGACAAGTTGAACATCTTAATCAGGAGGTCACTCAGTTCCTGAGGACGTACTGTTGTTCCCATCAAGAGGACCGTTGTCAGTTCCTGGTTTGGGTGGAGTACGCCCAGAACTCCATCAAGAAGGCAGCCACCAGTTTGTCACCGTTTCAGTGTTTGCTGGGGTATCAACCTCCGTTCTTCCCGTAGTCTGGTGAGCCCTCTAACCTGCCCGCTGCGAACGACTGGTTTTAACCGTGTGGAAAAACGTGGGAGGCAGCCCAGGTCCAATTGGGTTACGCTGTTCACAGGTTCCAGAGTCGAGCCGACAAGCGCCGTCAGACACTCCACCACAATACCACTGAGATGCATTTTTCCTTTTACCCTTTATTTTGTATATTTTATTTTATTGGGAATAAATAAAGGCATGTGTGTGTTATATACTTACATAGACAAAACATCTTATTTATTCATTTTGGGCATAATAGTTGATAATAAATTCAATAAAGTTATAAAACAACCTGAAGAGCTGTTAAGGAGCCGAAAGAGTCGGTTCTTTCCACTGAGCCAACCCAAATAAGCCGTCTCTCTAAGAAAAGCTGGAATTTTTTCACTAGTGAATGCAGACCTGGTGAAAAACTACAGGAAAAGCTTGACCTGAGCAATCGCAAAGACCACTGAACCAAATACTAACATGGATTTTCTCAGGTGTTCAAATACGAGTTTACCTCACTGTTGGTGCCCGTAGGATGTCCACAAACTACACTCTGATTGTCTAATTTTCTCATTTCTAACAGTCAGACTGCAGTGAGGAGCGTGCACGTATCACGTGAACAGCACCAACAGGACCCTTGATCAGTCTGCAGGATTGGAGGGGTTAAAAAAATGAAACGTGCCTGCGTCTCACCTACTTCCCCTTCACTTACTTACTTATATATTGTAAAAGTGTTCACTACGACCTGTCGCCCGCAGCATACACGGAGAAAACGTGAACATTTTTCAGGTTCTTTAACCCGTCTATGACCTTGATCTTTAACCCGTCTATGACCTTGATCTTTAACCCGTCTATGACCTTGATCTTTAACCCGTCTATGACCTTGATCTTTAACCCGTCTATGACCTTGATCATTAACCCGTCTATGACCTTGATGTTTCCTGCGGGTCACCTGCTTGCCCCGTTCAGGTTTGACCGTTTTGACCCGCAGACAGTCCGTATTGACTCGTAAGGACGGCTGGGACATAAGCTTAAGGAACAATGGTAGTATAAAGCAGGCGGCGTTATTTTAATGACACTGTGGCAATGAAGAAAAGACACTTCTTATCTTCAGGACATGAAACTTTATTCACAACTAAGCCAACCACCAAAAAGGCGGTAAAGTCCACTTTATATAGCAACAGACAAAACCACGCCCCCTGCAACCGTGAAGCCTGCTGGGTGTGTAGTCTAAAGGTACATGGGTAGCACCGCACAGCCCCCCCCCCGAACACCCAGAGAGGAACTTAACCCTCAAAACACAATCTACACGGGGGTTTAATGAGTCTGCCGAAACGGCTGCGCTGACCCACATCTTGGGTAACCGACCGCGAACCACTGTCGGCTGAAGAATGCTGCTCTGGGGGCCTTGAAGGAGGACGTCCCCGGCGAGGAACTTGAGCCGGCTCCACGACGTCATCTGTTGACACAAATGCTGGTTTAAGCCGGTCCACTGTCACCAGCTCTCGGCGCCCGCCCATATCCAGAACAAAACATTTTTCCCCCCTTTCTCCAGCACGCGGAACGGGCCATCGTAGGGAGGGTGAAGGGGTGAGCGGTGAGCGTTATGGCGAACAAAAACAAATTGAGCTGACTGGAGAGTGGTGGGCACGAACGACCGCGGAATGCAATGGTGCACAGGGCCAGGAGCCAATGGCAAACAGGGACCCGGAGCGGTTGATTCTAACAAAAACTCCCCCGGAATCCTAAGCGGCTGACCAAACACCAACTCAGCTGAGGATGCGTCTAAATCAACTTTGGGGGCTGAGCGCAGCCCTAGCAGGACCCACGGCAAACGATCCAGCCAACAGTCATCAGTGAGCGCAGCACGCAGAGCAGCCTTAAGGGAACGGTGGAAACGCTCACATAACCCGTTTGCTTGAGGGTGATATGCTGCTGTACGGTGCACCTGCACCCCTAAAGACCGCGCCATTCCTGACCAAAGCTCTGAAATAAACTGGGGGCCCTTGTCCGAAGTAACGTCCGATGGCAGACCAAAACGGGCAACCCAGGCTGAAAGAAACGCACTGACCACATCGGTGGACGCAGTGGAGGACAAAGGGACAACCTCAGGCCACCTAGTGGTTCGATCCACCATGGTCAACAAATGCGTGAAACCCTTGGATGGAGGCAGGGGACCAACCAAATCTACGTGCACATGGTCGAAACGCCTGGCTGGGATTGGAAAAGGTTCCAGGGGGGCTTTGGTGTGCCGTTGAACTTTGGCACGCTGACAGGCAACACAAGACGCAGCCCATCCCTTAACGTCCTTACGTAACCCAGGCCACACAAAACGAGAACTAACCAACTTCACAGACGCGCGTACACCTGGATGCGAGAGGCAATGGACAGAGTCAAAAATGCGGCGACGCCATCCCGCAGGAACCACGGGCCGAGGCCGTCCTGTGGAGACATCCCACAGGAGAGTCAGACCGTTGTCTTGCCACACAATCTCCTCTAGCTGAAGGCCAGAATTGCCGGAGCGGAGGGCAAGAATGTCTGCGTCGCCAAGTTGCTCAGCAGCCATAGCAGAAAAATCTGTCCCTAAAAGCACGGGAGACACCAGCACACGCGAGAGGCAGTCCGCAACAGTGTTAGACTTTCCAGCTACGTGACGGATGTCAGTCGTAAACTCAGAGATGGCTGCTAGGTGTCGTTGCTGACGCGCAGACCAAGGTTCACTCACCTTAGCCATGGCAAACGTGAGTGGTTTATGGTCCACATAGGCAGCAAAAGAACGCCCTTCCAGTAAAAAACGGAAATGTCGAGTCGCCAAATAAAGGGAAAGCAATTCGCGGTCAAAAACACTGTACTTCTGTTCTCGACTCTGCAGCTTGCGACTAAAAAATGCAAGAGGCTGCCACGTATCCGCCACTCGCTGCTCTACAACCGCTATGTCTGAAGCGTCAGTCGTCAGCGCAATCTCAGCATCTGGGTCCGGATGCGCGAGGAGAGCGGCCTCGGCTAAGGCCGACTTAGCTCCATCAAAAGCCGCAGCACAGTCTGCCGTCCAAACCACAAGGTCTGTGGCTTTGTTGGAACGCAGGGCGTCATAAAGCGGTTTTAACAGGTGTGCAGCCCGGGGAATGAACCTGTTGTAGAAGTTCACCATCCCTAAAAACTCCTGCAGGGCCTTGACTGTGACAGGCCGGGGAAAATTAGCCACCGCCTGCACTTTAGCGGGCAACGGAACCGCGCCCTGCGCCGAAATGCGATGCCCCAAAAAATCTATAACTGGCAGACCGAACTGACATTTGGCCGGGTTGATGATCAAACCATGGGTTTCCAAACGCTGGAAAACCTCCCTGAGGTGTTTGAGGTGTTCATCAGGGGAGGGGCTGGCCACCAATATGTCGTCCAGGTACACAAACACGAACTCAAGGTCACGCAGCACCGAGTCCATCAACCTTTGAAACGTCTGGGCCGCACCCTTCAGACCAAAAGGCATGCGCAGGAACTCAAAAAGTCCACAGGGAACTCCCGCGGCGCGCACTCACGCCGACTGCAGACACCGAAACCGGAACCTCCTCCGTCTCCTGCTGGGTCAGCTGGGCCTCCGATGTCACCTGCTGCACAGCGAAACGCCTGGTCGCCAGCAGGACTCGATCCGCTTCTTCAGCCAGTCCTCTGTAATCTCCCGCCGCCAAGCATGGAGAGTTGGCCAAAACCGCGCGCACAGGTGGCGGGAGCTGCCGCAGAAAAATGTGCGGGAAAAGAAAACCGCCTTCATCCGAGCCGAGCAGCGATAGCATGCTGTCCATGAGGTCAACGGCCGAACTGTCTCCCAGCCCGACAGGTTCAGGATCCTCTCCGCTCTCTCCGAAGCAGACAGGCTGTATCTCCGTAGCAGAAGCTCCTTCAGCGCTTCGTACTTGCCCCGTGGAGGAGGGCTCCGCAGCAGCGGCATAGCCCTGCGTGTGGACTGCTGAACCAGTGCAGCCACCACCAAGTAGTACCTGGCGTCGTCCACGTGCACACCGCGTAGATGGAAAAGAGCCTCGACATGCTGGAACCAGGAGGCGGGATCGCTCTGCCAGAACTCAGGCAGCTTCACGGCGCCAGCGGCAGCTAGCATGGCCGGGTCCACACGCGCGTGAGATGGCGAGGTTGTGGATGAAGCAGAAGAAACCTGCGCGTCTGCTGGTTCTGACATGCTCACGATAGGGGTCACCAATGTGGCAATGAAGAAAAGACACTTCTTATCTTCAGGACATGAAACTTTATTCACAACTAAGCCAACCACCAAAAAGGCGGTAAAGTCCACTTTATATAGCAACAGACAAAACCACGCCCCCTGCAACCGTGAAGCCTGCTGGGTGTGTAGTCTAAAGGTACATGGGTAGCACCACAACACGTTTAGGGTCTTTTCTCCTGGACTTTGGGCTTCTTCAGATTTGTGTGAGCTCACCCTGTGAGTTTCTGAGAAGTCTGGGGTGAGCTCTGTTTTCCTTGTAAGTGCAAATTTGTCCAACAAAACAGACTCAAAGGAAGAAATCAATTTACAGAGCTCATTAAAGTTAACAAATGTGGGTCCAAGCTGGAGCAGAAAATCACAGTCCAACTGTCGGAGCGCCGTCTAACATCTGTTTAAGCATCTCCTCCAGCGTGGAGGAGCAAAAACAAAAAAGGGAAAAACTAATTAATGATCTTCAAAAGAAGACATCTGCATGTTCACTTTGCTAAGAGTAATTTATAATTTCTGAAAAATGAAAATGCTGTGAATTATTTTACAACACAACCACTCTCTCATTCCAACCGAAATACCCAGCATACTTTGCTCTAACATTAAATATTCAAAGGCAAACTGATTGGGGAAGTGATACAAGCATAAGGATAACCAGCACTTTGTAAACATCCTCTCAGCTGCATTCTCCTCCATACAGCTGCTCGTGTAATTCCTTATTTATCAGCTCCAATAAGAATACCATAATAAGGCCTGACTGCAGCCGTCATTGGAAGGTTTAATCATTCATGGTGGGAAAATTGCTCCTTTAGGTCCAATAAATATTGATTTCTGCTTCATGCATATCTGGATGTGGAACATCTCTCCGGGTTCTTCTCTTTGTCCGATCATCCTTCGTCACTCCATCTCCATTCTTCTCTCACAGTCCAGACGTTCTCTAGAGAATTTGCATAGCAAACTGCTGCAATTACCCACAATCCTTCACTTCACTTTTACACAATGACGCTCCCCAGGGATGAAGGGGAATCTTGAATCTGGTTCTTTTAAATATTATTTTTCATCTTTTTTTTAAACACTTATCTTCAAAGCTTCAGAAAGTAAAAACTGGAGAAGTGACATGTTTGGACTTTCCACGTATCATGAAGTGAAGCTTTGGACGGTCTTGACTGTGACTGGACCCTCAAAGCTCCAGCTGGTCCAGGTTTTTCTTTGAAACTGCTCCGTCTGTTGTTTGAGTTTCCGCTTCCTGTGTCTGTTTCCTAGATCTATGTCCACAGAGCTTGTTTTCTTCTATATCATTTCCTCTGTGGACAGTGGTCAGCTTCATGCATTGCAGGAGTTGTGTTTTAAAAAAAAACCACAACAGATAAAACGGACAAAGAATTCTTTCTTTTTAGAATAATTCTAGATGTTTTAAGTCTTTAAAACTTCTCACTACACACTTTCTTCACTTTTTTCAGGCAAACATGAACTGTTTCAGACGTGTCCCTCTTTCTTAAACTCTCAAGTTCAAACCTTCCTAGAAAAATACTTGTGGACCATTGAACGATAACAAAGATCTGATGGTGGTCTATGTTGAGTTGATAAACTGAAGTCATTCTGTACAGGAGGAGATTTATTCACCAGGTCTAGAGCCAATCAGGACACTGATCAGTGAAATAAAAACAGAACATGCAAAATTAGACAAAATGAAATCAGCAAAAGATGAATGTTGATGTGGTGAGAGATTAGCATGACTTTTAGCAGTGTCTCTTCAGAGTCTTGTTTCCATTGGATCTTTCTTCATCACATTTGTGTTGAATTGTTCCTCATGCATGAATTGCTCCTCTTAATGGGGCCTTACTCTGTCAGAGTCCATCACTGCTGCAGCACCAAAGGCTTTCACACACCTTCCAGGAGCCAAATTCCATCTGAGATCAGACTTTGAAATGCCAAGAGAAAGGCTGATAATGTATAATGTCCACTGCTGGGCTTTATGCTGAGCAGCAGAGCCGCTGTGATGGGATCCTCTTTGTTTAGTGGTCTGTGTTTGCTTCGTCCTTATCTGGTTTGAACAGCTGTCTGCTGTGAATGTTTGGAATCACAGACTCAGTGACTCTCTGTAAGGAAACATTCAGTTCATATGTGGAGAAGAGCTTATCGGGGAGGCTGCGTTTGTTTCTGGTCTGACAGGTTAAGCCTTCATGGTATGACAGAGTCATGTGATCATGTTCCAGCGCAGCAGCAGTTTGGTAGGAAGCCCATCAGATCCTGAGCACGTTGGGAGGAAACAAAATGCTCCTTTCAGCTTCACGCCGTTTGTTACCATTAGCCCCTCCCAGGTGACCAGGCCTTCCGTAAACCCGCCGTCAGCTTTATTTGCTGCTTTCAGTGACGTCGCTGGCGGTGGGGGAGTTTGTTGAGCGAGGAGACAGAGAGCCAATGAGCCACATGGAAGAGGATGATGGATCCCCCGCCTCAGGTCAAACGGCGCCCCGTCGTGCAGCTCGCATGGCCATTAGAGTGAGGCCTCCACTCCACAAGAGGAGAGAAAATCACCACGTCACCGCGGCTGTCTCCATCTCAGTCTGTGACTGCATCCATACATGCTGCTGAGCTTCTGCATTAAGCGGTCACAGGGGGGTGGGGGAGGAGGGGGTGTCCCTGCAGCAGTTTCTATGGACAGACTTGGCTTAATTGAGGTTTGGGTCCCAAAGTGCTGCTGGTGAGATTCACTCGTCCCTGCTCCCTTGAGGCCAAACAAACCTCGGTGCTCGGCAGCAACAGCATCACAAACTGCTTCAGGACCAACGCAGGAGTGGAAACTCCATTCTGGGCTCCATTATTTCACAAAACACCAATTTACAAACTTTCCAGCTCCAGCTGTGGTCAAAATGCTGCACAAAAGTATTTAGTTTAAAGAGATTCTTTCGCTTTGGATGTCTTTTATTCACAAAAGTTCAGCATCGCTGCTCTCCAAACTTTTCTGCAGCATTCTCGGCTACTTTTTGGTCCCTCGAGGCTCCGCCCCACCTGCTGTTCGCTTGGCAAGAGCACAGCTGCCAGCTGATTGGCCAAGCAGAACCCTCAGACCAGCCTGCATTTCACCTGCACTCCACTCTAGCTGCCCAATTATCAATGAATCTGTGGGGTCCTTCATTACCCAGAGGCCCAGGGGCTTCTCGTGTGCCAAAGTCCTAATGAGCAAGCAGAACGACGTGTTCCTGCAGAAGCGCCGATACTTCATCCTTGGGCCGGGTAACTTAGCTGAACTCTGAAAGTAACACAGGTCCAAACCAGCTGCATGCACAATCACCTGCTTTGGAGGAGAATGTGGATCACATACTTTAACACTCATCAGTGCTTTGCTGCAGGCAGAATCAACCCAAACCGAGACATTTCTCCAAGATTATACAAATGTTAAACTCCAAATGTCTCTTTTTTATGTATGTTGTATCAACTGCAGTTGATAGTTCAGATTAGTTTTAATGTCCATGAACAAATTCTAGAAAACTCGTTTTTTTCTTTGTATTGTACTCAAACATTTGTTGTTTGAGACTTTTAGAGGTGTTTAGAGGAGCAGAGAGAGCTTTATCCTGTATGCACATCCGTTTCTTCCTCATGACTGACAGTTTGATCATTTTAATGATGTCAACTGAATGTAAAGATTGCCTCCTAGAACAGGACTGAAGAAAACATGCAGTGTCTGTGTTAAAAACATCGTAGGGGCACCAGTAAAGGACAGCAAGTGTTACCATTAAGGATGGAACCCGGCAGCAGGAAAGGATTTCTCCTGCTAATTCTGAGCCTGCTGGCATTGAACCTTCTCATCACGAGACCTTGTGCTGTTTCTAAGGAGGACAGCAGCTCCTGGAAGGATACTCCATTTCCAGAACATCACTAAACAGAAGTGTGGCTTCTGTGAAAGGAAACTCAGGTTTGCACTTATGAACTTTCATTTATTCTTTTGTTTTGTTGCACATTTACTGTGTTTCTCTGAGAAATGTGGCTTGTTTTCATGTGAAGTTTATCACATCAATGCAAGCTCTTTTAAAGCTGTATTTAAGCTCTTTGAGCCATTTTACAAGCACATGTGCTTTGAAGCCTTGTTTGGTCCTCTGATCTTCAAAAGATGCTCCTGGAATTTCTGACTGGATTGGCCGGTTTTGTGCATGTTTCGGTCTGATCCGGGAGCAGAAATAATAAAAGGAAAAGTCTTTCCTTGGATCAAACCAGTGTTTAGGGAACATGATGGAAAATCTTCTCATGAATAAAAATATTCACACTCTTGTTGTGTTTTGCTGTGAACTTCAGGTACCGAACCAGATGCCTTTGCCTTTCAGCATCTGGGAAAGGCTCCAGCATCCTGATGACCCAGAAAAGCAAAAATGAGGAGAGGAACATGTGATGTGATGAGACTTGGATTGCCATTGTCTCTCTCAGAAATTGTTTTGTTAAAAAAGCTTTAAGAAGGATTAGGTTAGCATCAGGACATTTCTATCACTTATTCCTTTTAAACTTCTCCTTTCCATGTTTGCGATCAAGGAAAAGAGGTGAAATTCCTGTTCAGGATTACCCCAAAACACAAGAGGAGCATGTGCAATGACAAAAACAATGGAATGAAAGAGTGTGGCTCCATTAAAGGTGCACATCTTTCCATCCTATTTTAAGATGTCATAGTTTTCCTGTTGGTTTAAAATATCCGGACTTCATTTCCAGGATCGGATCTGAGAAATCCGATTTGGAGCAGTTTGGCCGGAAGATGTTTCATCAAAGGAACATCTATTTCAAGCTGTTAGGAAAGCTGTTTCCATGTGGATGGTGGCATGGATCACTGCAATGAATCATGGAGTTCTTATCTTTTCCTAAATAATAAACTTAGATTTTTTCAACCTTTGGCTTCCATGAGTTGCAATGGAAGGATAGTTAACGTGAAGCTTTTAGCAGCTCATGGATGGCAGTTGGCTGCAATGATCCCCCACCCCACCCCCTTTAAAATACACCATTCTGACTTCAGCTGAACAGGCCCGACCCAACAAAAACGCAGCCAAATCGCCTGTGGGAAAGACGTCTCCTTCTTTCAGAAGATGGAGGGGCTCTGCAAAATGCAGACTCGACACTGTTGAGTCCTCAGAAGGTTTCTAAGGGCAGAGATGCCAGGTTAGCTTAGTCTGCTTAGTTTAGTTTAGGAACAGCTACTGATTGGATGGTTTTATGTTCTTTACATAAATACCGGTGTGAGGCTCATTGAGATGGCTATGGTTGGGATTTTGGGCTGTAGAAATACAATTGAATTGAATTGAGTTCAAGCAAGTTTAGGAAACCAGAAGATTGTTCTCGTTGTTCAGTTAGTTTGTCATTTCTAATCAGAAACATCCAGATTTACAAAAGACTGCAAGCATACCCGTTCCAGAGAAACCCCCAACATGATACCAAAACCTAAGTGTGTGTGAGCAGAGGACATCATCAACACCAAAATGAGCTAAAGAAACCACAACTTAAGCTACACTTTCACTCACACACCTACACACACACAGTTGGAGGCTGGATAATGTGATTTCACTGCTGAAGAATCCAGAGTTTAAAGGCTGCAGTAGAAAACACTGTTTGTTCGGAGTTCATTCAGCAGCAGCTAGGACATTTAAACAAAACAACGGCATGCTGGGAGAATTGATCACAGCTGCAACGTCGCCATCTGTGTCGTCTCACTCTTCACAGGAGCTTTGTCATTATTTATCCTGCTCTATAGGAGCACACTTTTACTCATCCAGCACTTCTGCCTGCTATGTTTTTCAGGGATGTCGCTTCTTCAAACCTGGGATTAGACGAGTGACGCTAAAGCTCGGCTACTGTCTCTGTCACAGCCTGCTTCACAGTGACTCTGCTCTCTTAGACATGGTTGTCATGGCACTGTTGGGTTTGAACTTGATCTCATTCAGATCTGGCTTCCTCTGATGGTTCTCTTGGTTTGGGTAAATGTGGAACCTCACATGAACTCTGCTCCTCTAGAGAACGAGCAGATCCTATCGTCTTGCAGATGAACTCTGGTGCGGTTCACTTCAGTGTGAATGCAGATGTTCCAATGCAGGAGAACCAAAGGGAGGAACTGCTATTAGCAGGAGGTGCTATAAGCTCCGTATCTGGAAGAGAAATCGTCACAGCATGAATCTGAAGATGAAGGAAACTTGAAGTTTAAAAACGTCTACTGGATAAAGGAGGAGCAGTGAGGAGCCACAGGACAACAGCGCCTCCTAATGAGCAGTTCTCTGTGTGAACACAAACAGAAGCTAATGAGGATTTGACATTCATCAGAACCCCCCACCCCCAAGTACGAAGCAGGTTTGGACTTTCAGCTCAGACTTTGGGTCTTCAATCTCAGAGACGTTGGGTGAGCACTTTGTCTGAACAGTTCCCTCCATTAATCTGAGTCTCATTGTTGTTCCACATCAGAAGAAAGAGACTCCGGAATGATCCATCGGACTGCAGGAGAATGGCCACTCTGACTTCCGCTCTTCCTCCTCTTCGCCTCTGTGGGTTTGTTCACTCAGTGTCTGACAGCTGGCGCTGTAAAGTAGGAGTCAGCAGTGGGGATGAATGAATGTGTTTTGGCTCAGAGGAAGTCAATAGCCTTGATTTGACTCAATCAATCCTCCTCGGTACACAGTCAAATTACCCCTGAAAAAATTAAGGGGGGGGCACGGAAAGTGTTGAAGAGGCAGATATTTGAAGAGGACTGGAAGGAAGAGGAAGAAGCTTTGCCTTGCTCACATTATCACCACAGTACAAAGGGGCAAATATATTCCAGGGCTTTTTTGTGGCACAAAGCTGATTAGCAGAAGGTAGCCCCCATTGTGTGGAAAATCACTTCCACGCTGTAAAGCAAGTGATTTCATATCCTTTTTTATTTAAGATTACACAGCAAGTGCCTAATCAGCTGATCCTTAATCATCAGCATTGTCCCTTTTCATGTTTCCTGTAACCTCCAGCCTCCGTGCCCCCCCGCCCTCGCCGGCTCTGCTCTGTAAGCTCTCGGGCCGGGTTTAGAGAAAGCCCCCAAAGCTGGAGGAGGCAGAGAGCAGAAGCACGGAGATTGAAAAGTGAAATCGCTCTTATGATAATCGCCTTAAAAAGCCCTGCTCTTCATTTGCTTCGTTTGCATTTTAAAGTCAAATGACAAAGAAAGTACATCCACTCCCAGAAGTGAGTTTTAAATGAGACCAGATCAGGCTTCCAGAACGAAACGGCGAGGAGCAGCTAGCGGCGTCTGGAAGGCAGATGCTCTCCAGCATTAACGGGTTAGCTCGATGCCGAGCAGAAACGTTTTAAGGCTCATCTCCTGTTTGACATGGGGATGGTTTGAGACACGCCTGCAGCTGCAGTACAAAGCATCACCACTGGGGACCTCAGAGCGGCTCCAAGAAGTGAGAGGTCTTTCTGACGCAGACACAATGGAGAACACGTATGACTGTCAGAGCTGAGGGTAAAAAGAGCCAATGAATCAATTATCATCCCCTGGAAGAGGAAAGAGCAAACCTCCCAGCAGAGCAATTAAGCATCACCAGGGGGGCCTGTTGCCACCTGCTGTCTCAGCATAAGTGGAAGCTCTGGAGCGTCGCCTCGTTGTGATTTGGATGGATGCTAACAGAGCAAGACGGTCTTTTTCTTCAACTCCAAGCTTAGAATATGAATATGCAGATGTCAGAACTTTGTTACGCAGCAGGAACCCTCAACTTCACCTTGAGGACTGGAAATACTGACAGAAACGTTGCTTTAGGTTTTTCACTGAGGCTCAAAGATTTTGGAACGTTGGGTTAAGAGCAGCATCAAAATATCTCCTCTGTGACTTTACAGGCAGTCAGGGACAGTTCCTGACACACATAAACACCAAGAAGAGATGTCAAAACCTCTGCATAATGCATCAGAACCAGTGGAGAACTTCTCAATAATGCATATTAATAGTCCTATTGACAGTCCTAAAGCAGTTTGATTTTTGTAACACTTGAAGGGTCAAGTGATGCTCATCCATTTTTAATAGCTTCAAGGCATGATGGGAACATCTCAGGTTGATGTGCAAGTACCCTTAAAGAAAACTGAACCTTACGGCTCTGCTGCTGAAGTTTGAACAGTTTAGTTGCATAAAAAAAGCAACGAACAAGCAAATGAAGCTTCAGTTCCCGTCCTAAGTACTGAGCACCAAGCATAAAGCAAAGTCCACAGAGTAAAGAAACAGCAGATAAAAAACGTTTGATCAAAACGGCTGCTTGAGCAAACCAGTGGTCAGAAGGTTTTTCAGTACTGCCTTAAAGTCCCACTTTGATCATCCTGATCCGTTTTCAAAGTATTCACAGTGGTCTGTTAAGCATGTTGTCAGTCAAATGTAAAAAATCTGTCATTTTCTAGGACATCGTTTCTGCAGCTGCAGCAGCTCATCAGAAATTTGCTTCTGAGTTGGAACGGATCAATCCCCTCCCTGTTGCCGAGAGCTCTTTAGTTACACTCTCCTGCTAGCTTACAGCCCCTCACATCCCCAACTTTATATCAGGGGTGCGATTAAAAAAGGTGAGCAACATCGGAGCTATCCATCCATAGAGTTCTGCTCCAGATTTCAGCTCAGATGAGGAAAACAAAGACGTTCCTGGATCTATTTGTCTGTGAGTGGATGCATCAGAATGGAATAACGTGGCTCCGCCCAGCATCACAAAAACAATCTTTTTCAAACTTCATTTTTTCATATGGTCCTGATTCCCAACGATTTGAAGAAAGAAATACTTAGAAATGCATTATTAAGCTTTATATTCTTTCCATCATCAGAAAAATGCTACAAGAAACATCATTTTCATTGGAGTGGGTCTTTAAGGACAGCCTCCCTCACATTAGTCTGCAGTTTGGTGAATGCATGATTGACAGGAGCTCTGTGCTGTTAAGCATTAATGCAGATATCCTGATGAAAGGTCCAGCAAACAAAATTTCAACTTTTTTTACTGAATTGCAGCTTGTGAGGGATGGAGTACAGCCATTTCATGTGCTCCAAAGCACACAGTACATCCTCATTCAAATATTGCTGTTTGTGTCTGACATCTTAGTAAATTTCTCTTAAATCCTAAAGAATGTGTTTTGTTTCAGGCGTCAGTTTGTGCTTCTCTTTGGGGGTCAGAGCAGCAACTGCTCTGTTACTGTACTTCAGTGTAAATGACAAGTTGTTGTAAATGACAGGTGCTAATTATTAAAAGCACCCGAAGCCGGACCTTTGCACCCCTGTTGTTGTTACACAATAGAACAATAATCCTGGCTGATGCAGACATTTGTGAAAAAACAGGCCGTATGTTCCTCGGCACACAGATCAATCCTGCTCTGAAAATCAGAGAAAACAGCATTAAAACAGCTCAAAAGCATTAAAAAGGAAATGAAAAGCCATCCACTCTGTGAGCGCATCACTTCCTGCAGCTGCAGCTTCATCGACCTCTGCAATCCCAGCAGGGTCTCCCTTTAATACTGTTTTTCACATTGTGTGTCACGAACAAAACCGAGGAAATGACGGGAAGCAATGGCGGCGCTCCGTCAACACATCTTTTCAGATGGGGTTTTAAGAGCCTCCAGCAGGAAAGTTCTGAGGCTAAACAAGAGCGCGGCAGTAAAAAGCAGCTTCTGCCGCTGCTGGAGAAGAGGGATGGAGGAGGCCACCAGGAAGGAAGATAATGGAGAATTTATGTTCTCTCTGAGAGGCCCTCTTAGCCCGATTTAATTCTCTTAATAGTGGTGAGATCTCAGCTGGCAACACCCGGGCCCTAACCTGCTCGGCAGCAGAAAGTCAGATGTGGGGAGGGGATTCAACAGATGCATAATGAATGAACAAAAGCCCTCTGGCTACACAGAGATGTGATTGCTTTCAACATCGTTAATGTTTCATGATGTTAATAGCTGCTTTTCACAGAGATACTTGGGGAATGTGCTGATGTCACCCGGATGGTAATGTGGGTGAAGAGGTGAGAAGAGGAGCTTTTTCTCAGAGTGATGACGCCTTTGTAAGGTTACACCAAGCAGCAGAGACGAGGCCGGACATCCACAGGCCTGTGGATGATCTAACACCTGCTCAGGTCTTTGACTAAAGTTCACATTTGATTAAAGATTTCATTTTCCTCTGCTTGGATCAAATCAATTTAGAACTTTTTGGAAAGAAGGAGGAGCTTATTTGTTACTAAACAGTTTATCTGACTTTCCGGTTGTGACATCCTGGTCGCCTTGGGCCCAATCTGCTAGAGGGGGAGCAGGTCTCAATCAAGATTGGGTCTTTTGAAAAAATATTATTTTGTTTTTTAAACAGTTTAACAGACCACTCATGAAACTCATGAAAAAAGTATTAAAAACTAATAAAAGAATTGAAAAATTCGACATTAATAACTTTGCCCGGCGCAGCGCCCCTCCTTACCTGATGCTGCTGCTGTCTAAGCTAGGTGAGGTGGGGGTGAAAGATAAAAAAGCAGCAAAACAAGCCCTCAGGGACAGCTTTAAGGGAAAAAGGAAGGAAGAGGAGACAAACTTTCTCAAAGCAGAGATTTGTCTGTTTGATTTACAGTCCTCCTTATGTGATCAACGTGAATCAGCTGATCTGCAGAGAAACGCAGCTTTGCACCGGTACTGTGCAGTCGTGTTTATGCCGCCAAAAACCAGGATGGAAGGAGTTTCCATCACTGTTATTTCTTCTGATAATGTACTAATGGGGAGATGGTTAAAAGAACACGGCTAATGTATTCCCCCCAAAAAGAGAGTTTGTACTGCTTCTGCTGCAAGCTCATCTCCTAAAAATCATTGAAGATAAGAACCAGTGAGAGTTAATGATTGGAAAAACTGCTTCAGAACATACAAAGAACATGGAAGAAACATTTTGGAAGTTGCCCTCATTTTAAATACTAATCAGAAAGGTTTATTGTAAATAAAGTAAATAAACATTGCAACATAATCTAGTTAGTTAGGCTATATTGTTTCTATGCTGTCATAGGCTATGCTGTAATGAATAAACATCTTAGAAGAACATTATCTGACTGTTCTGTGTCTGAGTTTAAACTCACAGTTCAACCATTACTTAGTCACATGCTGAGCACTAACTCTGAGACCAGCCCCCATAGTTTCAGTCCCAGTGAAAACGATCAGTTTGTTAATGATGCCATCCAGCCTCTCAGGAGAACACTTGACACTGTTGCCCCTTTGAAGACAAAACCAAGTAGCACCATAGTTTGACATGTTCCCTTAAACTAACAACCTGAAATGGTGTCGCTCTGGTCGGAGCAGTCTCTGAATACTGGAAAAATAGCCTCTTAAATTATATATTAAAAAATCTGTGTAAAGCCAGAACTCAATACTATTCAGCTTTAATATCAGAGAATGAAAATGATCCAAGATTTCTTTTTAGTGCTATAGCCAGGCTGACAAGCAGTCACAGCTCAGTAGAACTTGAGGAGTTTTTCCTTACCAAGAAGAAGGGTCTAATGGCAGGGATGCTTAGTCTGTTTAGTTTAGTTTAGCAACCAACTATTGTTTATATTTTATGTTTTTGTACAATTACCGGTGTGAAACATTTTGAGACAACTGTGTTGTAATAGAGCTATATAAATAAGACTGAATTGAATTGCAGAGGATCCTAAACTTATCAGAGAATTGCACAAACACATGGTTGAAATGGAGAACAAGCAGGAAAAGCAGCAAACAACTTCCTGGTGGAAGTGCAAAGAAAGTGAGCAAAGAAGAACTGGTTTGAACATGGATTATTGAGCTTAGATGGAAAGATGCGCAACTCTTCAGGAAAATGATCGGCATGAAAGTGCAGGGGATTTTTGATCCAGAGATTGATGCATCGTCACACCTACAGTAACTCTCACGCTTTCTGGACAAGTCTGTCTGCTGTCTTACGTAAGATCTCTTGTTTGATTGAAACTGAATAGTAGATCAAATGTGTTAAAGATGAAGAAACCACAGCCTGAAGATTTTCCAATCAAAATCCTGTTTGTCTGCTACCTTTCACAAGTTTTAGGACTCGCTCCAGTTCCCGCCAGAGTTCTTCAGAACAAGGTGAGATAAGCATTGTGTTTGTACTGGTCAAAACTCTAAAATACCCAGTTGCATTTGTTCTGATATGTTTTTCAGATTCAAAAGCTTTTCTTCCTGCTTTTGGAATCTTGTCTCAGACACTGACACACCTGACCAACCCACATTCTTTCCTCTGGGTTAATGAAACCATTTTTTGTGTCTGACATCAAGGTTCATAGCAGATGAATGGGAATGGGATTCTCACCCCAGAAACCTGCAAAACACAGCTTTGGAGCAGCTTTTGGAGCAGTACTGCAGATTTACGAGGTTAGAGAGCTGCACAAATGAGTGTCTTGTAAACCTCAATTCACTGAAGCAAGTTTTAAGGGAGAAGTGGAGGAAGATTTCTCCCCGGCGAAGAGAAAACACAGTTATCAGCAGTTAAAGGTGGTTGCACAGGGTGGTAAACCACAGGCAGGAAGTTTGGAAATCCCTTTTCTTTTCGTCCTGTTGGCTCATGACTCATCAGCTTCACGCCTCACTTGACTCTGCTAATATGAGATCTCTGTCCCCATAGCAACTGGCGGTACTCGCAACCATCTCTGCTGTTTCTAATTCCTGCCCCTTTCATTTGCATAGAAATAACATTTTGGGATGAATGAGTGATCCCCTCCAGTCCCAACCTGTGTCTATCTGAGTGATCAGAGTGCCTTATTTGTGTTCCTGCCTGCGAGTGTGAGGGGGAGCATTTACCTCGTGAGGTGAATGATGAAGCCGTTGAAGAAGAGCCTGATCGCATCGCAGAGCTCCAGGCCTCATTTTCATTTTGCTCTTGGCCATGCACTTCTATTACAATCATATTTCATCAAACAATCCTACCAACAAGCAGTTAATGACATAATTAACCTTCGGGGGGAGTGCTGTCCTCACGGGATGAGGCTGAATTCTGCACGAACCTGGTAAGTCGGGGAGAAAAGCCAAGTGGCACACTGCCGCCATGCGCTCAACACCAACAGCACAGAGCAGCAGAGAGAATCGAGCTAATGAGCTTTTAATGACATCAAGGTCGTGGTTCTGCTGAGCGTTGTGTTTCACCTCCACTGTAAGTCCACCTCAAACTGCTGCACTCATTCCTTCCACAAAAAGATTCATTTTTACTTTTAGTTCATTCATTAGGCTGAAGAACATCCAGAAAATGAGATGAATGGAGATGAGGAAGTTGCTTTCCTGCCTCACACAAACATTATTCAAACCCACACAAGATGTTGCTGTCGGGACTTTTTCTTGCTCTCCCAGTTAATGTTCAGAATTCTGCTAATGGACTTCCTAAAGGGCTGCTGCCATTTTTCCATGTAAATAAAATGACTTAAACCAAAGTAAACATTGATCTAAATGAGTTTTATTTGCTGCCAGAGGACCAACAGGAGAGGCTTTCATTTTTGTGCCTTTTGAAGAAAGTTTGGTGATTAGCTCGTCCGTTCTCCAAACAGCTTCCTGTAGAGACCAAGTAAGAGTTAAGACAGCAGGTAGCTTTAAAGAAAAAACCAACCAAAGGGCAATTTACTTTTGCAACATCATTAGACACAAATGTTTAGGGTTTGGGGTTAAATGGTTGCTTCGGCTGATGTTTTTCTCTGAGCAGGTCCAACAACGTTTCAGTCATGTGGACGTTTCCACTCATCATTACAGGTCTTCTTTCTTTTATTAACTCTCGCTGTTCTCATGTCAGCCTGCCTTTGACCTCTCATATTTTAGGAAGCTGCAGATATCAAAGCAACTCAAACATTAGACTCAACAAAAACATGTTTCTTTCTACCAGATAAATGGGAAGGATGAAGATGTTCCTGGTTTGGAGTCTTCCTCAGAAATGAAAAAAGCTGTGTTAACAACAAACGCAATTTGCACTGCAAATTCGTGTCGGCCGCCTTTCCTTTGCCACACAGCAAATTCTCTGCTCGCCGCCAGTGTTCCTTGAGCTTTACGCTCCGGCCGCTGCTGGTAGGAGGAGCTACCAGCTAACGTTTTTAGCCTGATAGCTATGTAGAGCGTCTGTGTTTATCTCATTTACGATGCATGGAAGACAGAGACAATGTTTACAGATCAGCACAGCTGATCCCTTACAGCCGGACTGGAAACCCCACTGCCCTGAAAGGGATACAGCGGGTTAAGTAAATGAATGGAAGATCACGAGGAATATTCAAACCATTCACACTGACCTCACCAAAGTTGAAAATCTGAACTCTGGTCGCGCTCTCAGATCACGCTGCTGCAGGAGTTTTGCACTGCACCTGCTGCACAAATCATGCTCAGATCACGTCTGTACCATTGACTTAACATTAAAACTGACAGCGTCCGGTGTGAATGCAGCTTTACTATCAGCTGTTGGTGATGGGAGCTGAATGCAGTACAGCAGCTTTTCTAAGCGTCAGAATAAGCTGATTTGTGTTGATCGTGTTGAAGAAATACGATATGTCAAAGAGAATGTGGTATTTTGGTGTTGTTGGCAACATCTCTGGTGTTAAAGAGTAAACAAGCGCAGTTAAAGTGCAGACCTGAAGGGCCAGTGTCCAACTTGACCAACTCATCTGCACCTGAAACTTCTTATTGGCAGAACACACCTGATCCAGGTAATCAGCAGCAGGTACTGGCTTTTCCAGCAGGATGTCTTTAACACTGCTGAGATAAGTGCATGTTTGTCTTTTTCTTGTCCTGGTGTTTTCCCTAAGATCTTGATGTGATTGTTTTTTTTTTTTTTTCCATAAACCTAACATTGTTTTTTTCTGCTCCTTCTTTTGTCCATCTCTGAGTCCTCCTGTTGTCTCCTACTCACATTCATATTTCTGCTCCGTTTTTCTTTGTTCATTCAGTTTCTCAGACTAAACTTTTCCACCAGACCAGCACTGTACTTCTTAAATGACATAGCGTTTTTTTCTCGTTCTATGTTGTTAATTCTAGGCTTGGTTGCTGTGTTCATGCTGTGTTTGTTCATGTTTTTGTACAATAGTGCTGCTGTTCATTGGATGTAAGGATTGGTATTGTGTCTTTGCAGTTGTTCTGGATCTTTTTTTTGTGTTCTTGGCCAGGAACACAAAGGAAGTCAAATTTATTAGCAATTGTGTTGAGAAAAAGTTTTTAAAAAATGACTGAAAATGAACAAAGAAGCAGCATGTGAATATTTTTTTTTATGTAATTGGAGATTTGCGAAGCAGAGAGCATACTTTGTAAAGCAAAAATATCCTTCAGAGTAGAGTTATCATCTAAGTACCATTCAGTCATGCAGCTGCAGCTTTCTAAATACCAACCTCCACTCAAGGCATAAGTGTTATATGTTAAGTCTTTAGTCTTCGTTGACTTGATTAGTGTGCTCTGGTTCTGAGTTGGAAGGTTTGATTGAAATGCTCAACAGCAGTGACTGTATTTTCTTTATCACATGAAGTGGATAACTTCATATGTTGTGGCGTTGTCCTTTGGCGTGGGGTCACTGAGCTCCCAACTGTAAAAAAAGAACTCTCTGTTCTACATCACAAACACTATCTTTTTCAACAGTTATGTTTAGAAACACGTAAAATAAGGCACAGGCAGAGTGATGATGAATGAAGAAGCTCTTAGGAGCTACAGAAGAAAGCTCTGAGCAAAAGACCTGAACTCTGCAAAAAACAAAAAAACAGACTCTTGTCATTAGAGAAGTTCCTGGAGGTGGTGTTTATTCTGTGGCAGCTGAAGCTTCATCATTCATGAGTATTCAAGTTGTTGGCAGATTGGTAAGACAATACAAACGGATAAGGCAAACAAAACTACAAAATAAAATGCAGAAGGAATCTGAGCTTTGAATTGACTGATTTATGTTGAATCTATTTTCTCTAACAGAAACATTTCTTACAAAACATGGACTAGTTCTGCTGTTCTCTGAGGCAAGAACACATATTTGTTGGTTCTAGTTCAAATAAATCAAAATATTTACTAAATGTTAACATGTTGTGTATCAGACAGTGACTGTTAGGTTCTGATTGTGGTTTGGAGACTGAATCAAACCATATTATCATTTGTTTTACCTGACAAATTGCTTTTTAGACTAAGTTTTGCAAATACATTTAAATACATTGTAAAACTTTGCAGTTACCCATCCAACCATCCATCCATCCATCCATCCATCCATCCATCCATCCATCCATCCATTCTTTTTACAAACCCATTTAATCCCTTTTAGAACCATGGGGTTGCTGGAGCCTATCCCACACACCGTATTATTCACCAAACCATCACAGGGCCACAAAGACACCACATCCCATTTACGATTCAACATGTTGACATAGTAGCCCAGTACCTATAAAGACACACACCTCCTGCTGCCTCTCTGCAGTGTAAATCCCAGGGATATTGTGTTGTCATGGTAACAAGAAAAGTTGAATAAAGTTCATACTTGGCAGAAGTGAAGCCTCACCTGGACTCTGGTCTGGCTGAAAACCACGGTCTCTGTTCACTTCAATCAGAGGATGAACAGGACCAGCTGGTGTTCGTTCTGGAGTCGCTCTTTCCTGCTCGGTGTTTGTTTTGTGTTCCAAATGATCCGCAGTGAAGTTTCCAGACATTTGGTCCGCTCACTGTGAAAGCCAACCAAACAAACCCGAGAGTGAAGATTCTTCTTCTCCATGAGTTTTCTGGATAGACCCCAGTGTGCACAAAAGGTTCCGTTTGCCTCGTCAGAAAACCAAACCTCCTGCAGTATGAATATGCTGTAATACTGTCTGAAGAAGAGTTTAATGTCTGTTTTACACCAACAGAAGAGGTTTTTTTAAATGTCCTTTTTTCTTCCACATTTACACTAATATTGTAAGAAACGACTGAAAAGGTTTGTGAAAGGCCGACATTGAAAAACTGGACAGAATGAATACAGCTCCTGGAGAAACAATGAAGAATGGAGAAAAGAGCAGCTTTGTCACCGTGAGTGACTCTGCACTAACAGCTCTGGTCACATGATCCATTATTTATCAAAAAAGAAGAAAAGTAAAACCCTTCCGGCTGCTTTTATGCTCCGCGCAGTCGCTTTCAAAGGCCTGCTACTCTGCAGGAGCATCTTTAGGCCTCTTTCTCCACGACAAGCTGCAGAAACTCCTGCTGGTCATCTTGTTGAGTTCCAGCCTGCAGCCGCTGAGACCACTTTGGCCGGCCTTCAGAGCAGCAGATAGCGGGGCATCCTCTGAACCCCCACAGGGTCACAGCAGCCGTTCTCAGCCCCGAGTGCAGACGCAGACCGAGGAGAAAGGAAGTCCACTGATTGGCTGCTGGAAAATGTCTAATCTCATAAGAAGCTCGCTGCCTGCTGACTGGGGAGCGCCGGGACGCCAAATACAACTTTAAAAGCTTTTCTTTTTCTTTGCACTCCACATCCCTTTATCACAGCCGGGCCGTGTGCTGCTGGCTGAAAGGCGAGCGCTGGAGGCGGGAGACCCCAACGGAATCATGAGAGCAAAATAACGCTGGTGCATTTCTGCAGCGTTCCTTTTCTCTCCGTGTTTCAGTCAAATAAAAACAATGCTAAATTTTTAATGTCATGTATTTCCCCGGCAATAATGCAGCTTTTGTTTTTACATGCCGCTCCCCGTCGTCGTTAATATTAGAGGGGGCTGCAGCAGGAATGTCTAAACTGATGCATTGTGTGGGTGGGGGGTCGTGCAGACGAATGGAAAACTGCAACCATGAAATGACACTGACCTGCTGCTGGGGCGGGGGGGGGTATGCGCAAGTCAACTGAAAATAAAGCAAATAAAGAAAAGTTGTTTGCAGAGAAGCAACATTTTCAATCATTTCACCAAAGAATAAACAAACAATAATAAACACAAACACGCTGACTTATTGCTGCTGCAGTCCAACTACTACTTATGAGAGTAAATCTCTGTGGAAGTAATAACTAGCTTTGCAAGAACTTAGAAAAAGAAAAGTAATTTGGTTTATCCCATGCAGATTATCAAACATTGTAACATTTTTTATTTACATTTTTAAAACCTTTTTTTGTAGTTGTTTATAAAATCCACGTCCAAGATCATCCCATCTGAAAACCTTTTGCACCAGAGGAGTTCACTGAAACTTCCGAACCGAATCGCATTGGCTGAGCAAATGGAAGCAGACAGCATGAAAAGTCAGAACCTGAAGAGAAAAAAAGGGCAGAAACAAGCACACCGAAAACCCAACATCCATGTGCAGCAGACAAACAAGCAGACATGACATTTAAATGAGGAAAGGCCCGTAAAGCTAAAGACCACCAGATCAGCCTCGTTCAGAAGAAGGTCCACAAAAGTCCAGTTAAGAATCTGAACCTGATGACAAAACTCTGAAGCTTCTTCCTCTTCTTCCCCATCAGAGAAACTCAGGAATCTCATGACCAAATGAACAGATTCATGAATGTAAAAGAAGAAGCTGCAGGTCATTCAGGACACTGCTGGCAGCGTTTGGATCAGGACCAGAACTTTCAGTTCACCACTCGGAGAAAAGCTTCAACTAAACCAGGATCTGGGATTTTGGTGCTGATTTATGTCCATACCTGCTGTTCTCTCAGCTGCTTGTTCCTGCTGTCATCTTAGTTTCCTGTTCATCACTCCTATGTAGTTTGGAGTTTAATCAGTTAATCTACCACCATGGATCCAGCTTATTTACTGTCTCATGAATCATCACCAACACAGATTTTCAGTCTGTTTGTGGATTGTAAAAAGCTCAGATAAGAAACCTGAACATCATGACGCGTTTCTGCAGAGCAGATGCAAATTAATGCAGTTTCTGGCTTAATTTTCAAAGACATGCTTCAAATGTCCAGGTGGTCTTTGCAAAACAGCATTGATTCGTGATCGATTTACCAGGTTAAATGTTAAATAAAAAAACAAGAAATTAGAAAACATCTGCAGCTTTTTGTGGAGACATTTGTTTCTCTCTAATCTATAGAGAGCAACTCCAGAACACATCACTAATTGTTACCATTACTGACCAAAAACACAACGCCTGACCATGAAGGAAGGTTACCTCAGGAATCAAAGCAAAATGAGACTCTAAGGCTGAAGCTGAGCAGAGCTGGACATCAGCATAGCTTGATAAAAAAGAAAAAGATGCAGCTCTTCTGATCTATTTCCAGAGGTCTCTATGATGCTGTTTTAGCCAAAATTCAAAAACCTGTGTGTTTCTAAAACATTGTTTCTGAAGACAGTTCAGTAGAAATTCACCTCTGAGTTGTGGTGTTGTGGATGACTAACAACCCTCAGATCTCTGTTCTACATCTCAAATACAATCTTTTTCAAACTGCATCTTTTAATCTGATCCTAAATAACTAACATTTAAATGAAAAAATACACCGAAATGCAGTTTTGAGATTAATTTTCTTTACACATCTCCTGCATTCTTTTAGAAATGCCACAAGGACATGCTAACCACAGCAAAAACAGGGTTTTCATCAGAGAGGGTCCTTCAAATGACTTTGATGCAAAAAAAAAAAAAAAAACTGCAGTTTTATTTAGTTAAAGATGGCACTGACATTTCCCAAATAACAACATACACAAGGCTCTAAGCGTTTATAATGCAATGTAATGCAATGTAATGTAATGTAATGCAATGGAATGGAATGGAATGGAATGCAATGTAATGTAATGCAATGTAATGCAATGTGACGCAATGCAATGTAATGTAATGTAATGCAACGTAATGTAACGTAATGCAACGTAATGCAATGTAATGTAATGCAATGTAATGTAATGCAATGTGATGCAATGCAATGTAATGCAATGTAATGTAATACAATGTAATGCAATGTAAAGTAACGTACTGCAACGTAATGCAATGTAATGTAATGCAATGTAATGCAACGTAATGTAACGTAATGCAATGTAATGCAACGTAATGTAACGTAATGCAACGTAATGCAATGTAATGTAATGCAATGTAATGCAACGTAATGTAACGTAATGTAACGTAATGCAATGTAATGTAATGCAATGTAATGCAATGTAATGCAATGTAATGCAACGTAATGTGACGTAATGCAACGTAATGCAATGTGATGCAATGCAATGTAATGTAATACAATGTAATGCAATGTAATGCAACATAATGTAACGTAATGCAACGTAATGCAATGTGATGCAATGCAATGTAACGTAATGCAAGGTAATGCTATGTAATGTAATACAATGTAATGCAACGTAATGTAACGTAATGCAATGCAATGTAATGCAATGTGATGCAATGCAATGTAATGCAATGTAATGTAATGCAATGTAATGCAATGTAATGTAATGCAACGTAATGCAATGTGATGCAATGCAATGCAATGTAATGTAATGTAATACAATGTAATGTAATGCAATGTAATGCAATGTAATGCAATGCAATGCAATGTTATTTAATGTAATGCAATGTAATGCAATACAATGTAATGCAATGCAATGTAATGCAATGCAATGTAATGTAATGCAATACAATGTAATGTAATGCAATGTAATGTAATGCAATGCAATGTAATGTAATACAATGTAATGCAATGCAATGTAATGCAATGCAATGTAATGTAATGCAATGCAATGTAATGTAATGCAATGTAATGTAATGCAATGCAATGCAATGTAATGTAATACAATATAATGCAATGTAATGCAACGTAATGTAACGTAATGCAATGTAATGTAATGTAATGCAATGTAATACAATGTAATGCAATGTAATGCAACGTAATGCAACGTAATGCAATGTAATGTAATGTAATGCAACGTAATGCAATGTGATGCAATGCAATGTAATGTAATACAATGTAATGCAATGTAATGTAATGCAATGTAATGCAATGTAATGCAATGTAATGCAATGTAATGTAACGTAATGCAATGTAATGTAATCTAATGCAATGTAATGTAATGCAATGCAATGTAATGTAATGCAATGTAATGTAATGTAATGCAATGCAATGCAATGTAATGCAATGCAATGCAATGTTATTTAATGTAATGCAATGTAATGCAATACAATGTAATGCAATGCAATGTAATGCAATGCAATGTAATGTAATGCAATACAATGTAATGTAATGCAATGCAATGTAATGTAATACAATGTAATGCAATGTAATGCAATGCAATGTAATGCATTGCAATGTAATGTAATGCAATGCAATGTAATGTAATGCAATGTAATGTAATGCAATGCAATGCAATGCAATGTAATGTAATGCAATGTAATGCAACGTAATGTAACGTAATGCAATGTAATGCAACGTAATGTAACGTAATGCAATGTAATGTAATGCAATGTAATGCAACGTAATGTAACGTAATGTAACGTAATGCAATGTAATGTAATGCAATGTAATGCAATGTAATGCAACGTAATGTGACGTAATGCAACGTAATGCAATGTGATGCAATGCAATGTAATGTAATACAATGTAATGCAATGTAATGCAACATAATGTAACGTAATGCAACGTAATGCAATGTGATGCAATGCAATGTAACGTAATGCAAGGTAATGCTATGTAATGTAATACAATGTAATGCAACGTAATGTAACGTAATGCAATGCAATGTAATGCAATGTGATGCAATGCAATGTAATGCAATGTAATGTAATGCAATGTAATGCAATGTAATGTAATGCAACGTAATGCAATGTGATGCAATGCAATGCAATGTAATGTAATGTAATACAATGTAATGTAATGCAATGTAATGCAATGCAATGCAATGTTATTTAATGTAATGCAATGTAATGCAATACAATGTAATGCAATGCAATGTAATGCAATGCAATGTAATGTAATGCAATACAATGTAATGTAATGCAATGTAATGTAATGCAATGCAATGTAATGTAATACAATGTAATGCAATGTAATGCAATGCAATGTAATGCAATGCAATGTAATGTAATGCAATACAATGTAATGCAATGCAATGTAATGCAATGCAATGTAATGTAATGCAATGCAATACAATGTAATGTAATGCAATGCAATGTAATGTAATACAATGTAATGCAATGTAATGCAATGCAATGTAATGCATTGCAATGTAATGTAATGCAATGCAATGTAATGTAATGCAATGTAATGTAATGCAATGCAATGCAATGTAATGTAATGCAATGTAATGCAACGTAATGTAACGTAATGCAATGTAATGCAACGTAATGTAACGTAATGCAATGTAATGTAATGCAATGTAATGCAACGTAATGTAACGTAATGTAACGTAATGCAATGTAATGTAATGCAATGTAATGCAATGTAATGCAACGTAATGTGACGTAATGCAACGTAATGCAATGTGATGCAATGCAATGTAATGTAATACAATGTAATGCAATGTAATGCAACATAATGTAACGTAATGCAACGTAATGCAATGTGATGCAATGCAATGTAACGTAATGCAAGGTAATGCTATGTAATGTAATACAATGTAATGCAACGTAATGTAACGTAATGCAATGCAATGTAATGCAATGTGATGCAATGCAATGTAATGCAATGTAATGTAATGCAATGTAATGCAATGTAATGTAATGCAACGTAATGCAATGTGATGCAATGCAATGCAATGTAATGTAATGTAATACAATGTAATGTAATGCAATGTAATGCAATGCAATGCAATGTTATTTAATGTAATGCAATGTAATGCAATACAATGTAATGCAATGCAATGTAATGCAATGCAATGTAATGTAATGCAATACAATGTAATGTAATGCAATGTAATGTAATGCAATGCAATGTAATGTAATACAATGTAATGCAATGTAATGCAATGCAATGTAATGCAATGCAATGTAATGTAATGCAATGCAATGTAATGTAATGCAATGTAATGTAATGCAATGCAATGCAATGTAATGTAATACAATGTAATGCAATGTAATGCAACGTAATGTAACGTAATGCAATGTAATGTAATGTAATGCAATGTAATACAATGTAATGCAATGTAATGCAACGTAATGCAACGTAATGCAATGTAATGTAATGTAATGCAACGTAATGCAATGTGATGCAATGCAATGTAATGTAATACAATGTAATGCAATGTAATGTAATGCAATGTAATGCAATGTAATGCAACGTAATGTAACGTAATGCAATGTAATGTAATCTAATGCAATGTAATGTAATGCAATGCAATGTAATGTAATGCAATGTAATGTAATGCAATGCAATGCAATGCAATGTAATGCAATGCAATGCAATGTTATTTAATGTAATGCAATGTAATGCAATACAATGTAATGCAATGCAATGTAATGCAATGCAATGTAATGTAATGCAATACAATGTAATGTAATGCAATGCAATGTAATGTAATACAATGTAATGCAATGTACTGCAATGCAATGTAATGCAATGCAATGTAATGTAATGCAATGCAATGTAATGTAATGCAATGTAATGTAATGCAATGCAATGCAATGTAATGTAATACAATGTAATGCAATGTAATGCAACGTAATGCAACGTAATGCAATGTAATGTAATGCAATGTAATGCAATGTGATGCAATGCAATGTAATGCAATGTAATGTAATGCAATGTAATGCAATATAATGTAATGCAATGTAATGTAATGTAATGTAATGCAATGTAATGTAATGGAATGCAATGTAATGTAATGTAATGCAATGCAATGCAATGTAATGCAATGTAATGTAATGCAATGTAATGTAATGCAATGTAATGCAATGCAATGTAATTTAATGTAATGCAATGTAATGCAATGTAATGGAATGGAATGCAATGGAATGGAATGGAATGTCAAGATATTGCACTTTTGTTGTCCAGCTTAGCATATCGCTACAGGCTGAACACATTTTAAAACATATTTTATTATTAGTTGATGACATTAATAGACCCACGTTTAATGATCAGAGTCAATAGATATTCATTAAATCAAAGCAATCTAAGAAACTACGTGGACTTGTTTATTTTCAAGCAAGTTTTAGCATCATCAACAAAAACAAGCGGGAAGAGGTGAGCTTTCCCTTTTTTAACATGAAGGTTAGCATATGAACAACTTTCCTCCGCTGGTTAGTCCTCATACAGCAGCTGCAGGTTCTGTAGCCGTTACCATGACAGCATGTCACATCACGTATCAAATAGTCAAAATTTTAAATTTAAATGTTTAAAATGAATAAAATTCAACTAGATCATTGTTTTAATATTTCTTTCTTTTTTAAATGGTATATAGTACTCATCAGAACCTTTTTTTAAGCAGAAAGATCATCAAAGATGATAAAGGTTTAAAACGGATGGACCTTTGACCCCTGTCCCATTAAAAGTGGTCCTAGCTGGAAATACATGTCCCAAACTCAAACCAACTGCATGAAAACAAGATCATAAATGTTTCAGTACACAGACATGCAGGTGGAAAAGAAATCTGTTTACTACAGTAAACTCTACAGTCCTTTGACACTTGGACACATCTCCTTCTGTCTTTTCTGGGAGCTGTGGGATGCTCTGCCTCATGCCTTTGATGCTGTTCCACTTCTGTGTAAAACAAGATGTGAATTTCCATTGCTGCTGTTTATCTGAGCTCTGGCTTGTTGCTGCTTTCAAACACTGAACATTTCCTGTGGCCATGCGGCTCATTTAACGGTTCAAAGTAGTTTTGTGTGTCTGTGTGGCTCAAATGACTTTTCATGGAGTAATAGCAGCAGTGTGAACATCAAACAGCTCTCTGCAGTTCCATCTTAGTGGCTCAGAAGGAACTCTTTAGCATCCATTTTTTATCAGCCATGTTTGAAGGAGGAGATCCAGGAGGGCAGAGGAGAGCAGGAGGCGTTGGTTTTGGTTGAGATCCATCAGAGCGCCCTGGGTCATCCTCTGCGTTCTCCCTTCAGCCCTCTGGACTCCTTGTGGACTCCTCTGTGAGCTTTGGAGGAGCGGCTCCCCTCTGGGAGAAGAATTGGATTTCCCAACAACCCAAACAGCTTTTGAACCGTTTCATCTCAGCAAACTCTGTGGTTAAATATTAAAGCCTTATTTAATGTGCAGTTTAGAATGAAGAGGTCAGTTCTGGGTAAAATTGATAAGGAGCATTCTGACTTTGTTGCACAAAAACTCATGTCTTTTTATCGTGTTGAAACAGATTGGACCTGTTGAGGTTCCTTCACACTCGCTAATTGCATAAAACCAATTCATATCATTGTGGTCCTTTTCCTTCAAAGGAATACATACTTTACCTGCAAAAGTCTATTTTTATTTTTTTACTTTTGAACTCATTTACTTCATTTTACTTCTTTTTTCGGCTTTCAGGATACAAACCAACATTTAAACAAGTCAAGGTGCAGAAGAGGTGGCCTGTGTAGATTTCCTCAAATACAAGTTTGCTGTTGAATGAAAGAAGAGATTCGTTTTTGCAATTTGACTTTGCCTACTTTGTGGAGTCAGTCTCCTGTTCGGTACCATACCTGACATTTCAACAAATAACTATTTATTAAATTCCCTTTGACATCTGTTTTGATGTATTTTTTTTTCTTGTTTGCAGAAATAAGAATACAAGTCAAAGCCAAACTTGACCAAGAGAAAAAAAAAAAAAACCTTTAAAAAATGCAGGGAACGTTCCAGCATCTTGTTTCATGTTGTTTTATGAGTCTAACCCCCCCCCATAATCATCTTCCAGTTACTTTACCCCCCCCAACAACCTTCTCTCTTCTTCTTTTCCGTCCGGTCCAACAAAAAGGATGCAGACATAATTCATAGTTTAGTTTAAATTACAAAAGAGGTTTATACAAATATACACCTTGTATGTATGAGGGTTTATAACCCTGATTGTTACAGTAAACTCTGTCAAACACTTGAGGCTCTCTGATCTGTTTGCTCAGCTGTTGGACAGGACAAGTTAAAAAAAAAACAGTGCACGCTCTGAAAGTCACATTCGATGTTTCCATCAGAACAGGACAGTGAATTTGAGCATCATGAACTCTGTTCCCTGCAGTTTATCTGCGCAGATCTCAACAGGATCTTATGTACTGTTGGAGAGTGTCCTGCTTCTTCCGCAGACCTGTGGAGCAGCAGAGTTTTTATGAGACGATTCCAGCTGAATGTGGGGATTTCTGTTGGCACAGTTTCTGCAGAGAAAAGAGCAGTTCATAAATCAAACTGTCTCTCCTGGAGCTTTTTATCTCTGCTGAGAAACTTCAGCAAATGCAGTAACAAGAGGCTCTTCAGCTCACTGACATGAGGTGAAGGAGGGTTGCTGGTACGACTCCAACCTGGTCTCTCTTTGACCTGTCAATCAAACACCTGAGTGTCACCTGGAAAAGGTTTCCAGGAATGATGGCGTTCATTTAAAAAATGAAAGGTATTTAACCTCAGAAGTGCGAATCCGTCGGCCGCGAGCAGAGACTTCCTCTGAAAGCATTTGAAGAAGTCGGAGCGTTTCCCCGCAGACTCCCGAGCCAAAGATGAGCCGCAGCCTCAGAGCCACGACTGATGTAGAATCAAAGGGATCCTTCATGTCACCTGGCTGCAGAGCGCTCTGGCACGTTGTTTTATTCTCCAACCACAATAAATGCTCAAGAATTACATTTTCAACTTCTTCCCATGCAGCCAAGACGGGGCTCCGAGGCTCATTTATTTTCAGCTGCAGACATTTTTCTACCTGTGTTGTGATGTCAGGATGATGTGAGGAACCACATGAAGGAAGAGTTTCAAATGATAGATTTTTCTGTTTGGAATATTTTAGTCAAATGTCATTAAAAGAACTGTCTGCTTATTCTAATATTTTATTTGTTGTTTCCTGTCAATAGTTTTATTTCTTTTTCTTTTTTGTTTTTGTTGGTTTAACGTTACTTTAGTCTGGTGTTGAAGGAACTTTAATGTATGGATAGTAAAAGTCTCAATTTCTTATTGCCTTCATGTTGAAGGTTAGAAATATATACAACCTAAGAACCAGTAAAGAAGGGAAAGCTCTGTTTCAAAAAGAATCGGTCTCGTTTTAAGATTTTTCACAACACTTACATGAAATAATGAAAAGATCAAGTTTACATTCATTTTCTCAGAGTCCTGTGTTTCCCTTTAGTAATGTTACTGTAAGCAGAAGAGGAGGGGCTTTCAGTGGGAAGGTGGCATCATCTTTTCTCACTTATTGGTGATACATTTCTAAAACTGATCAGACCTTCAACATTAACTGAAGTGTTTAGTTGGTTCTTCATTTCCTGTTCGTGTCCCATCACTTACTCACTGGAGTTTTTTTTTCATTCGTGTTCTGTTCAGCAGAGCAAACAGATCAGAGCTGAGGGCCTCTAGTGGTGGACAGATGTTGTAATGAGGAGCTTTAGTTTCAGAAACATGAGGTGTTTATTTGTATAAACTCCTGTTGTATTTGAGACTTTATGGCCCAAGAGAAGCATCCACCAGCGGCTGGCTCCCCCTACAAGGGACGGGGTATCGGGGACAAGAGCTCAGTGACCACCACCCCCTCTTTGGTTATCTCTTACTGGAGTTTAAGACTGCAAAAAAAGGCACAACCTTCCTCTAAATGACAGCAGCTGTGTTTCCATCTGAACAAATCAGAAGCAACTTTTTGACACTGAGGAGCCAAAACGACATGGACTGAAGAAAAGAACAGAACGAGTCTGTGAGTGAACCTAGGATGAAATGAAACTCATCATTCACCCAAACTCCGACGAAAGTCTACTTCCTGTTTTAACATTATGACAAAAAATATGAATGCAATTCCAAGAGGAAAGTGTCGAAATTTTACGAACTCTTGAAACTTTCACTGAGGACTTCAGCATCTGTGTCATTCAGGCTCCACGTGACTCCACTCATTCAGTGGAGTCCTTGGCTGAGAAGCAGCAGCTCATCCCAAAGGTCATCCTTTGCTCTTCCCTCATATGCACCATTTTGTGCTCGTCTTTCTGCAGCTGGTTCCTCTAAAATCTTGTGACTTGTTGGTCAACAGTTTTGAGGCAGAGTTATTTACTGCATCTCCACTTGAGACAGAAACATCTTCTGATGTTCAGTTTTTCTGCCTTGCAGTCCTTCTTTTTGTTTCTCCAAAGGATACTGAGAGGAAGCTGATGAGAATAATCTGCATGCCAGAGACAGAGAGCTAGGCGGTAAAAGAAAAGAAATACGGTACAGAAGAGTTTGAGATGGATGGGATGATGCAAGGCGGAGGCAAGATGCCTAATACCCCCGACTAATGATCCGGCAACTGAAATGCAAACCCTCTGAGCTCAGGTGAGGAGGTTCGGCTGGGTGAGGAAAGGGTTTCTTTTCCTTTCAAGGAGGGTTGTCTGGGTGTCACGATGCTTGGAAGGCTTTGACGCTGTTGTCACTTCCACTACCTGAAGAGATGCCCCAAAGGTTGGAAGCAGTGATCCAGGATTTTACATGCAAATCAGACACGTCTTCTTTGGACAAAAGAAGGTCAATCACACAGCAGAAGACGCGTTCACCTCGTTTCTTTAAGCAAGAAAAAACCTTGTGTTTTTTCTTGTCATCCAGTGAAAAAGACATTCACTGCAGCTTTGAATCATCAATCAGATTGTCAGACTTCATTGAAAAACTTTTTCAAAACTTCTCTGCTCCTTTTTCACTCATATACATTTATTTAGCATCAGTTTCAATGCCACATCAGCTGAAGCATGTCATGAACTCAGAGCTGGACTGGCGGTTCAGACCAAAGTCAGTGATCTGACAAAAACCATTAGAGTTCAGGGCAGCTGGAACCAGCAGACCTGAAAAGGTTTCAGAAGTTTCATCAACACCAAACGATGCTCAAATCTGATGAATTCGTCTTCACTTTTGTCAGCAGGCGGCCAACTTTTACCATCAAGCTCCCTTTGGCGGATTTAAAAAAAAACTCAGCTTAAAGTCACAGGCCTTTTTCCTTTTTCCTGGTCTGCTAAAAACATTTATGAGAAATGCCAAAATGCAACATTTAAACATAAAGAACATGATGGAATAAAACTAGCAGACAAACGACAGAAATGAAAACCTCTAATTGTAGCTTCAGGAGTCTCAAACTTGTAATGACAAATGCCCAGGATTCAGATCATTTTATTTCTAAACTAACACTGATTTTAAAATATTCTATTTGGTGTTTCTACCTGTATTCTGTACACTGTACTTTAGCCATGTTTCATTTTTCTGTGTAGTTTCTTTTTCTTAAAATCATGGTTTTATTTCATCAGCCTGACAGATGGAAATGAGCTTACAGTTAAAACCTGCATCATTTACATTTGATTCCAATATTTATTAATGTACAATGTCCCTTTTTTTATTTAAATGTTTAAACAAATGTAAAAAAGACACATTTACAGCAAATCTTCCCAACACAACAGATCCAAAGACACACAAAACGGCAGCCTCATATGACAGAAACATGGGAAATGTTTGTCTCGAGTCCAATTTTTAGGAATATAGGATACACTGACAACATCCCTGACAAATCCCACATAAGACACTTTCAAAATAAAACATCCCAGATACTTCAGTATTTAATGAAGCAAAGCCTGCTCTGGAGTAGAAGTCTCTAAATGTCCTGTACTGTTCATTATTGGTGCCACAACTAATTTAATGTGTAGGAAAAAAAGGTTTTCAGTGATAAAAACCCTTCAAAATGTGTAAATAGAAACATACACAAAGTAAGAACACACAATTCGATCATATTTAAATCTAAAGTATTAACATTTTGTGATTTAGTAGATATTTACACAACACAACTCGTACATGAAGCCAGTAAAGCGCATTAACATCCAAAAGTCCTTCCAGGGAGGGGTTTCCATTATCTAAGGGGATCCGGAAACTTTAAACAGCAAATAGTGTTTCTGTCAGGGTTTGATATGAATTATTCTGATGTTTTTGTTCTGTTGAAGAACAGAAGATCTCTTTTACTCACTTAGTCTTTCAAACTGATTCACTTTTTATATTGTTTTTTTATTGGTGGAGAGATGCGACCCTCCAGCTTTCCTCTTTGAATTATGTTTATTGTTCTTTTTTATAGATTGGTGATATTGGGGAAATTAAACGGATTGTATACTTAAGTATAGGTCATCAGCTACAATAAATCCTATTAATCTATAAATGTTTAAGGGGTAGGTTCCTCCCACTTAGTGGGGAATGAACCCTCTGCATTCATGCTAAACTCACTTCCCAGAACGATCTTCACATCTACTAGTATTAAAAAGATTTAGATTAAAATGTAGACATAAGAAATAGGCATAAAGAAACCACAGCAGGTTTTAAATCGGCCTCTGAAGGTCAATTAAAGAGATAAACCAAAGGAAAAAAATGTCTCTGTATCTCTTTGTATTTTTGATAAACACACAAAAAGACAAAGATGAGGAGCAAAGCTGCCAAGCTGCAAAGAAACTTTCCAGAAAGGTAAAAACCTTCTTCAGTGCAAAGCCCAATTTGCTTTAAACTCAACTGAAATCACAGCCCAGGTATCTGGCATCTCCTCTTCCTCGCAGTACCATCTCCTGACACTTCAAAGGGAATCCATACCAAATTTAATGTGCCTGTTTTACCGCCAGTGCAGCGCAGAGATTCCTCCTCTTCATCAGAGCAGAGGTTTCTCTGTGAGGAGAGCGTGGCGAGGCGGCGTGACAGCTGGTCTGCTGTGAAGCCTGAGAACCTTCCTTTGTGCATCAGATAAGAAAAGATTCACTTGTGCCAGAGTTCTTTGCAGCTTAAGTTTCAGAAACACAGACGCAGCGGTTCAAACACGGAGAAAAATCAACTCCAAGCTCTTCATGAGCAGATGTGATTTATCTCAAACCCTCTTCAAGGTGAGCCGTTTTTATCTTTGAGCAGGAGAGAAAACCATCATCAGCTCAGAATTCAGAACAATAGGACGCCACCAATTCCACATTTTCATCTTCCTTTACTCCAAGAGAGACTTTGACTCAAAATAAATGTTTGATGAATTATTACTGAACTACTGGATGAGACAGTGGAGTGCAGAGAAACGGCTTGCTCTTTACACTCATTTGTAAATACTTTTTCCTCTTGTATGTTTTTGGATGTTTACGAGAATGCAAATGTTTCACTAATGAATAATCATGACAATGTGGTCACATGTTTGTCATAGCTTTGACAAGGAATTCAGAATTTCCCATTTCCCAGCCACTGCTCATTCAGAGTGCGAGCTGACTCAGAGGATGAGACTCGGCTCTGTTGTCTGTTTGCAGACATCTGGAGTCCTCTTCATTCTGCTGAACCTCTCCATTAGCCCTCTTAGTTAAAGCTAAATGGTCCAGGATCACAGGAGTTCAGAGATAATCACAGACGTTACAGTAAGGCTTCAAAATGGGCCCAAATCATCACCCTCCCACCACCATGTTTGAAAGTTGGTTCTGAGTCTTGTTGATGGTTCAGATCAAAAACACTGAATCCACATGAGACTCCTCACGTCTGCACCTTTAACCTGGGATTAACCTGCTGGCTGTGCTGCTGATTCAGTGCAGAACCATTCCATGAGCCGTTTTACAAGCAAAGCGGATTTCCACAGAAAGCCACACTTATGGGGTCAAATCAGGATCTGCTTAAAGGAAACAAAAACGGATTGTGCATTTGGAAAGAAACAAAGTTGGAAACAGTTTTAAACTCAAAAGTTGCTTTTGTGGACAAGGAATTGAAATTGAATTGAAAACTTGAAGAAAAAAGAAACTCAAAATCATGATTTATTTTTAACAGCTGCTGTTTTGTATCTTCAACTTTTGATTATTCATTTCTTTGTTTCTGTCCTGAATTTACAATTTTTATGCAGACTTTTCAAGTTTTTGTGGCTGAACCTAATTTAAAGAGGGGGTGGGGCTTTAAGCCCATTAGCCACAGAAACTGGTTACCATTGGGTAAATGGGGTAACATGCTGCAACTTGCATTAACCTGAAGTAACTTGAAGTATCCTACAGTAACATCAATTATCCTGCAGGAAACGGACTGATCTGCAATAAACGGTGGTCAGCTGCAGTGATCCGCAGTAACGTAAAGTAACCTGTAGTAACATGTAGTAACCAGTAGTAAGTTGTAGTAACCTGTAGTAAGTTGTAGTAACCGGTAGTAACTTGCAATAAGTTGTAGTAACCTGTAGTAACTTGTAGTAAGTTGTAGAAACCTGTAGTAAATTGTAGTAACCTGTAGTAACCAGTGGTTAGTTGTAGTAACCTGTAGTAAGTTGTAGTAAGTTGTAGTAACCTGTAGTAAGTTGTAGTAACCTGAACTGACCTGTAGTAAGTTTTAGTAAGCTTTAGTAACGTGTAGTAAGTTGTAGTAACCTGTAGTAACCTGTAGTAAGTTGTAGTAACCTGTAGTAAGTTGCCGTAACCTGTACTGACCTGTAGTAAGTTTTAGTGACCTGTAGTAAGTTTTAGTAACCTGTACTGACCTGTAGTAAGTTTTAGTGACCTGCAGTAAGTTACCTGTAGTAACCTTTAGTAACTTGTAATAAGTTGTAGTAACCTGTAGTAAGTTGCAGTAAGTTGTAGTAACCTGTAGTAACTTGTAATAAGTTGTAGTAACCTGTAGTAAGTTGTAGTAACCTATACTGACCTGTAGTAAGTTTTAGTAAGCTGTAGTAACATGTAGTAAGTTGTAGTAACCTGTTGTAACTTGTAGAAAGTTGTAGTAACCTGTAGTAACTTGTAATAAGTTGTAGTAACCTGTAGTAAGTTGCAGTAAGTTGTAGTAACCTGTAGTAACTTGTAATAAGTTGTAGTAACCTGTAGTAAGTTGTAGTAACCTATACTGACCTGTAGTAAGTTTTAGTAAGCTGTAGTAACATGTAGTAAGTTGTAGTAACCTGTTGTAACTTGTAGAAAGTTGTAGTAACCTGTAGTAACTTGTAATAAGTTGTAGTAACCTGTAGTAACTTGCAATAAGTTGTAGTAACCTGTAGTAAGTTGTAGTAACCTGTAGTAAGTTGTAGTAACATGTAGTAACCAGTGGTAAGTTGTAGTAACCTGTAGTAACGTGTAGTAAGTTGTAGTAACCTGTAGTAACCTGTAGTAAGTTGTAGTAACCTGTAGTAACTTGTAGTAAGTTGTAGTAACCTGTAGTAACTTGTAATAAGTTGTAGTAACCTGTAGTAAGTTGTAGTAACCTGTACTGACCTGTAGTAAGTTTTAGTAAGCTGTAGTAACGTGTAGTAAGTTTTAGTAACCTGTAGTAAGTTGTAGTAACCTGTACTGATCTGTAGTAAGTTGTACTAACCTGTACTAAGTTGTTGTAACCTGTAGTAAGTTGTACTAACCTGTACTGACCTGTAGTAAGTTTTAGTGACCTGTAGTAAGTTGTAGTAACCTTTAGTAACCTGTAATAAGTTGTAGTAACCTGTAGTAAGTTGTAGTAACCTGTACTGACCTGTAGTAAGTTTTAGTGACCTGTAGTAAGTTGTAGTAACCTGTACTGACCTGTAGTAAGTTTTAGTGACCTGTAGTAAGTTGTAGTAACCTGTACTGACCTGTAGTAAGTTTTAGTGACCTGTAGTAAGTTGTAGTAACCTGTACTGACCTGTAGTAAGTTTTAGTGACCTGTAGTAAGTTGTAGTAACCTGTACTGACCTGTAGTAAGTTTTAGGGACCTGTAGTAAGTTGTAGTAACCTGTACTAAGTTGTTGTAACCTGTAGTAAGTTGTAGTGACCTGTAGTAAGTTTTGGTAACCTGTACTGACCTGTAGTAAGTTTTAGTGACCTGTAGTAAGTTGTAGTAACCTTTAGTAACCTGTAATAAGTTGTAGTAACCTGTAGTAAGTTGTAGTAACCTGTACTGACCTGTAGTAAGTTTTAGTGACCTGTAGTAAGTTGTAGTAACCTGTACTGACCTGTAGTAAGTTTTAGTGACCTGTAGTAAGTTGTAGTAACCTGTACTGACCTGTAGTAAGTTTTAGTGACCTGTAGTAAGTTGTAGTAACCTGTACTGACCTGTAGTAAGTTTTAGTGACCTGTAGTAAGTTGTAGTAACCTGTACTGACCTGTAGTAAGTTTTAGTGACCTGTAGTAAGTTGTAGTAACCTGTACTGACCTGTAGTAAGTTTTAGTGACCTGTAGTAAGTTGTAGTAACCTGTAGTAACCTGTAGTAACCTGTAGTAAGTTGTAATAACTTGTAGTAAATTGTAGTAACCTGCGCTGTCCTGATCTCTGACGGGCCAGGTGACCAGAGTTCAGATCAGAGGCGGAGCTGAAGGTTTTGTTCCTGTTTGTTTGAAATAAAGAATTTCTGAACTTTGTGGGTTCAAATCAGCATGAAGTCGTAAATGAGGTTTTATTCGCGTGCGTTTAGAGATTGAAAATCCCTGACGTTGAAGAATGGGTGTTCTCTCATGGCTGAACTGCTGTTTTCTCATCCAGGAGGACGATGGTTTCTGGCAGCAGCGCAGTCAGCTGCACACAGGGCCTTCATCCTCTGCGAGTACACAGTGAAGGAGTATAAGTGAAGTCAGTCAGGAGTTGGAACGGTAAATGATGTCTATCTCCAGTCTCTTTGTTGGAGCAGCATTCGTCTCGGTCACAGCAGATCAGGAGACGGTGTTCAGAGGACGCTGGAGATGAGAACAGAGTCTAATCTCACATCACATCCTGCTGAAGGACAGCCGAGGTAATAGAGTTTCAGTGAAGCTGTGGGAGGAAGAGGAGCAGGTGGAGGAGGAGGAGGAGCTGAGACCTCTGTCTCACTTCAGCATCACTTCTGTCAGAGGAAGTGGCATCATTCAGGAGCTGATGTTTCACTCATTTCTTTTTTGTTCATTTCAACTGAACTGCCTCTCATTTGGTTAGAAGGAATTTTTGTGACCATTTATTTCATGTCATAAAACAGCAAAACCGAGTCATTCAATAATAATGTCTGTTTTTGTCTGAAGACGAGTCAGTGCGAGCAGGTGTTCAGCTTCCTCCTTCCTGGTACTTAAAGGACGTGTCCAATGAATTCAGAAAGCAGACTGCAGTGGCTGGAGGACGGCTGGATGAGGATGGAGTGATTGTATTCGTCTCTGCATTTGTGGCTCTTCTCATGCAAACACTTGAGCGAACGCCTGCCTTTTCCTCCAGAGACCGCCTGGAAGGTCTCAAACAACACGTCTCAATGACAGACGGCTTTTCATTTGCAGCAGATATAAACTCTTTTGATTTCTAAATTGATTTCAAAACAATGCATCTCATAAACCAGCTCTGACAGACTATTACCACCCAGGTAAGGAGATCAGGTTCATGATATCCACAGGAGAGGCTGCTCACACATTTAAATACAGGGAAGTTCACCTTGGACAGAGGCAGATTTCAGCTGCTTTTATACAGACTCTTCAAGAAAGCAGAAAACCCAAACCTTTTTAAATATCCATCCATTTTCTAAACCTGCTTTGTCCATTTTGGGGCCACGGGGGTGCCGGAGCTTAATCCGGCCACTGGTAGACGAAGGCAGGGTACACCCTGGACAGCTCGCCAGTCTGTCGCAGGGCCCTTTTGAAATCTATTTGTCACATTTCTGATTAGTTTGAGTTGCTACACTTAATGCGTCACGATGACTTAAAGACCCACTTAGTGAAAATTGAGTTTTTAACAAGTTCTTGAGGAATTTTTCTGACGATAAAAATGACATTTCTGAGCTTTTCTTTCTTCAAATCGTTGTGAATCAGGAGCAGACAAAAACTACAGTTAAAAAAGATCAAATTTGTGACGTAGAACATATGCTGGGAGGGCCACACGCTTCCTGTTCCGCTCCATTCTGATGCATCCACTCACAGACAAACAGATGCAGGAACGTCTGTGCTTTCCTCGTCTGAGCTGGAATCTGCATCTAAACTGAACGGCTGAATGGATCTGATAGTGCTCGCCATTGTTGTTACATTGCTAATGTTAGGTTGGGGGTGTGAGGGCCTGTAAGCTAGAGAATGTAAGCAAAGAGATGATGGGAAGTGCGCAGCCGCACTGCATCTCCTTTTTCAAATGCACCGAAGTAAACACGGGTTTCACTGCTCATCGGCATGACAACAGACCCTTTTAATATAGGCCCGCCCACAATCGCTGGAATTGATTGGCCAGAATTGTTCATCAAAACTGACTAGAATACAAGTGACTGACATGTTTAAAATGAAGCACCAGTTTGTTCACGCTGATGTTTGCAGGATTTAAACCCAACTTTCATCCATATACTGAGAACAGGTGAGCACCTACTTGTCAGAGAGGTCTCTGCTGCAAAAGAGCTGAGATAATAAACTCTTGATTCGTCCTCGTGTGGAGCTGCTTTGTTTCCTTTTGCTTGTTTACTCTAAAACCTTTTTGCAAGTTTGTGAACAGCTCTCAAAGCGATGGATTGTCAATTATGCATTTTGCATTTTAATACTTAATTTGATCAGATTTGCTTTTCCTTTCCCGTTAATCCGTGCACAAACAAGCCATGGCTCCATCAGTGCGGAAGAAGAACTCTGGTTCTTCTATCAACAGGAAGCTAAAATTGCCCCAAAACCAGTAAATCTGAGTAATTAACTCCTTCTTTCACGCTTGGCTGAGAGGCGCTCTTATTTTAATGATCTGATCCACTGATCCTTCAAATTTTGTCCCACAGGAAAAGATGCAAATAAAGCTCCGTCTTCATTTATTGTCTTTGTCTCCTTCTGTGCTGCATATTGAACGGCACAATAACAGAGAATTTATGACACGCAGGAGAGCCAAGCACACCTGTGGGCGCCGGGCTCACTTCCTGTTGAGCCCTGGCTCCAGAGTCATTTTTAAAACTGATCAGTCAAGCATCAGGCAGAAATGATGCAGAGGAGTGTTGTTGCTTTAAGAATAAACCCAGAGTGCGCATCCTGATCCGTCTGATTCATATCAGATCCAATCCCACCTCCAAACATGGATAAGACATGAAAGACGGCGCCTCGCCGCGCTTCAAAGATGCTGCATTCATCATGCAGCTGATGGTTGCCATCCATCCAAGCGGATGATGTGAACGTGGAATATTTGACTTGAGAAGTCGTCGGCGTTTGTTGCTGCGAGGCAGGAGCGTGGAGACGGTCCCTGCAGCGGACTGGCTCTGACACCAAGATCAAGCAGGAAGTCACCAAATGAAAACGCCGCCATGGATGTGAGGAGGAGACCTGACCTCGTCCTGAAGAGAAGCAGAGCCGCCCCCCAGCTCTAATTTACATTTGTCACATCTGAAGCGGCAGTTTTTCTGTCTGATCAAACCACCGAACACAGTCCTAATACTATGATTAGTGTGTGTGTGTGTGGGGGGGGGGGTGTGTTTGTGTGTGTGTGTGTGTGTGTGGTGTTTCCCGTCTCTAATTGCCATGAGCAGCCGTGGGCTGAGTGATCATCTCTGAGAACAGAACAGGTCGGGGCGAGGCGCTCGCGGCCCCCACCACACTTTAACAGCGTCCCACAGAGGACCAATGCTGCTCCGACCAGTGAAGCACAAACCGGAAATCCAACAGGAAGAAGTCCAAATGGATTTTGTTTTTTCATCATTTTCTGTTTTCCTTTACAACTATGTAAATATTTTTATAAAATAATATTTAGAATAATTTCACCTACAGTTTTTTATTTTATCTGTTTCCAAAAACAATAACAGAAAATCTTACATAAATTCTTACATGAGAAATGAAAGGGAAAAGAGTTGACACTTTTTTATATTTTAAAGAAAACAAAAAAAGGTCAAATTATAAATATATATATATATATATATATATATATATATATATATATATATACATATATAGTTTGGTAGTTTACATGAAAACATTCAGTTTAGAAAACACAGTCACTGGTAAGTTTGTGTCTCATTTCTGAATGTGGGTCCCTGGAATTAAGCAACAAGGTTTGTTGTTGCTGCTCAGATACCCGATAATATATATAGTATAAAAATAACCACAAGAAGACATAATCAAATTGACTAAACAGAGTAATAATCAATTTAAAATCTAAATTGTGGATTTTTCATATGAAAATATAAATTATAATATGATAACAAAAACAGTAAATAAAAGCAGAGAAGACTTCAACGGTCTGACAGACTTTTACTTTGAAGGAGGGTTCTCCTCATGTTTCAGAAAAACTCATCAGGAAACCAAAATGAATGATTTTATTTGAGCGCTGCTCCTCAGGATTACAGGCAGAATAGGATAATGTGGAAATCTTCGTATTAATGAATAACAAAGCAGCAAAAAGTTTATGGCTCATCACAGTCATGTGACCGAGTCTCCTTATTATTTCTGCTTAAATTTACCTGAAGTTCATTTTGGATTTTGCTCTGTCTTTGTTTAGTTGCAGCTCCTTCCTGTGAAGGTAAACCTGCGGCTGCAGCACATCCTGCATCAGTATGCGGCGTGCACACGCTCCAGGGTCAGCGCCTTTATGGACTAATCTGTAAGACACAAATGAATTGACAGAGCTGTCAGCGGCTGCAGCCGCGGCGCTCAAAGATGCAGCTCTGGAGGAAGATTTGAAAGATGATTTGAATATTTCTCTCTGCTTCCCCCGGTGTCACTTTTGATTTGACAGACCTTAATGGCTGTCGACATCGGAAATTCACCAGAGCTGGAATTAATGTTGGAATAGAAATCAGTTCTGCTGCTCTGCGCTCCACTTTTTATTCTTCTTATACAGAAGGATCAAGAACTTTTTGCCTTGTTAATACTTTTTGGAAATGTTCTTAAGCCGCAGTAGAAGTTTGGGTGAGTGGTCCAAACTCCAGCTCCTCCTGTCTGTCTGCCTCAGAGGAAGCAGCCTGCTCCTCTCCTCATCTCTACCTCCCACACTTTCTCCTATAATAAAGCAGATCCATAAACTGTGAAGGAAAACTATCTGCGGCTGAAAAGTGTCCCGCATCAGCAGCAGCCTCTGAGGATTCTGGGTAAGGGTCCAAAATGTACTCCCTTACAGGATGAGAGAGCTGCAGCTGCGGCCCCGAAAACAGGAGCCACAGTGGAGAAGGTTGAGAAAAAAGGAGACGCTGAACCAGATCCAGGCTAGAAGACTAACAGGAAGCAATAAATACCTTCAAAATAAAGTAAAACAACAACAAAAACAAACCGGATTTTTCATGAATTGCAAACAAAACAAAAACTTAACAAACTTTAAAATGCTGCTATGAAACTCATGTCTTTCTAAAACAAGTACAATTAAAACAAACTATAAATGTGTTTAAAAATCAGTTAATTTAAAAAAAATAAATGAGTCAAACTTGCTCTAATGAACATCTGTCTGTTTTTACTAACAAAATCAAACAATAAAGACAATAAATGCAATAATAATAACAATAAATAAAGATGCTTTTAGTGAAAGGGAATAGAATCAGTTTCTATATTATTATTTTTAAACATGTTTACAATTTTAATACAACTAATATGTTACAAACTTACAAATAAATGAATTTGGGTAAATTACTTTTAAAGAGTAATCAATTACTTTACTTTAATTAGTGGATGACATTGTGATTAAATCATTCCTGACATAAAAAGTCCTTCACTGCTCGTTACTTTACTTTTTTCTGCTGGCATAGAAACTTTCAAATGAGAAAATGTACACAAACCAAATCCACTGTAAACTGAACACAGAGGCTCCACACGAGCCGTCTGTTTTTAGCACAACTTCATTCATTTCACCTCATCAACATGTGAAAATGGACGTCGTGTGGTAGCCTACAATAGGTTGCTCATTGGCACTAGGGCAGTGGAAAGCAGTTAATCTGCAGGACACAACTTGCACCTAACTGAAATGTTTTTTGTCTTTGTTTTCAATAAATAGGAAATAATTCTAATATCTCCAGTTGCCAAATGCCCCTAAGAATATGTTCACGTCCATATTTAAGCTCTCTTCCTCTTCCTGTGACCAATCGCCATCTCTGCATTAGCGCACAAGCGTCAGTAACATTCTTTTATTGTTCGTATCTGTTTTGTTTCATTTAACTAAGAGTCAACTGTTCACACAAGTTCATTTGTGTCACTGATGGTTTCACTGCTCCAAGATGTGAAATGAAGTAATGAGGGTTTTGTAGTCCAGTATGTGTAATGTAATTACTGACATTTGAACTGTAATTCAATATGTTACTCAGTTACTTACAAAGGTAAATACATTACAATAATTTGTTACTTTGTAATCAATTACCCCCAACAGTCATAAAAAAAACACTTTTAATTATAAAGCCAAACATGCTAAGAGGGAGCAGGCGGAAGATCACTGAACCTATGATGTAATAATAATAATATTCATTTAACAATCATTATCATGTTCATCATCATCAAATAAGAGTAAAGTTTTAAAAATAACAACAACATTTGTCAATACACACGACTGTTCACCACTACAGTCTTTGGTTTACTTCATTATTGATCTCATAATGATCTATATTAGGGTGTAATGATTTCTGTTCCTATAGATCCATCTGTCTGAGGCAGAATCCAATTGAACTCTAAAAATCATGTCAAAATGAGATCAATCGATAATTGATCTTTGAAAATCCCGTTAGGATTGAGACATGTTAGCTTTATTTTACTATAAGATCCATCCCAGAACAACACATGTGATGCAGTAAACTGATCAACCTTCATTCCAGTCCAATGTGTGGAAACACTTTGAATTTCCAAAGTCATGTGATCATACAGTGTTCCAGAATGTTCTAATAATGTTCCTTTGGATTATTCTGATGTGGAAAAACAACAGTGGAATGAACTTTATCAAACTCAAATGTGAATGGATTTGACATTCATTCTTGTTTACTTGTTTGTTTGTACACAGATTTATTTACACTTGATTATCTTGAAGAAACAAGAATCTGGAAAACTTTATTGTTCAGTAGCAGGAATTTATCTCTGAGTCACTGTTGAAGTTTTGGAGAAAGATGTTCTGGATCACTTTTAGCTCAGAGAATCGGATCTAATCGGATGGTTCAGAATGAACCAAAACTGAAAGTGAATTGAATCGTTAGTAAAATGAATCATTAAAGCCCTACATTTCATTCATGCTAATATCTATCAAATATTCTTGGATCAAACCAAATTCTTGTGGCAATTTTCTAAACAAAAGCACATTTTACATTGTTCTTGTCCAATTGTTTTGTTTCACACAGACACACAAACTCCCATTCTACAATTGATGGTTAAAATGTTCCTGTTCCTCTTAGATTGTGGGAACTTTCTCCTACAATGAAAAGTTTCTGGATGTTTTGGGAAATAAATACGTATGTATTCTTTATATTATTTGTACAGTTTTTTTTTGGTAGTTCCTGTAGTTATAACAGTTTTTACAGTACAAAGTTGATTAGTGTGCTTGGAGTATCCTACTCTATGTAAGATCCAGACTGCTTGTTTTAACAACATGTAAAATGGATGTGATGTAAACTTAAAATTATGCTTTTATAATTCCACACTTCATTACAGCAGGTGAACAGGATGCAGGGAATTATGGTTGAGGAACTTTTGTTATTATTGAAAGATTTTTGGAGATTTTTGTTTTTGTATGTGTGTGTTGTGTGTTTTCCATAATAGTTTACTGCTAATTATTATTAAATTCTTAAACTTGTTCTCTTGTACATTTTCAGTTGGAAAGCCATTTTTTTGGATTTGTTTCAGAATTCAAATCTTCCTTGGTTTGCATGTTTGCTTGTAAAAGCATCAGCAAAATAAAGCAAATACTTGAAAAGAAACAAAGCAGAAGCTGCTAAATTTCCATGGTTCAATAAACAGATTTATTTACAGATGAATTAAAGTCCTTCTATATCAGAAGAACATAACCTGTGAAGTTCTTGTGAATCACATGAAACACGACAGGACTGAACAAAAAGACACGCATACTTGATTAAGTTTTAGCATTGTCAAAAATAAACAAAAAGAAAATAATCTTTATTGATTTTTCCTGCATCATGTGTTCCATGAGGAAACTTTCATGAATATTTCAGTCAAAAAAGAACCCGGCAGTAATTTTTACAGTCAGTTCAGGTTTGTAATTGTATGCAGAAGACTTGGACTCAAATAGGAGATGAAACAAATTTATCTAAACGCAACAAGGATTTAAATTTGCATGACAGCCGTTCTTGCTGATTTCCCAAAGCTGTCATTGGGATTTTTGTCCACTCTGAGCTTCCATAAATTGTGCAGATTGACTGTATGTCTCCTAACTGTCAGCTCGTCTTTCTGTTCCTATGAATATTGTAAGAACTTTTGTCTCTTTTTCTTGTTAGCTGCATTTTGTTTCCGGTTCTTAGCTTCAACTTTTACAATATTTTAATCAAATGCATGAAGCTTTGACCCCCACTCCCCGCCCCCACAGCTGCTGCTGCTGTAAACCAATTATTCTGAACCAAAGACTTTTCCAGCTTCTTTTTAAAGCTCATGCTGATTCTCTTCATCAAGTTTTTGAACTGCTCAAACTCTTCAAATCCAACCGTGGTTGCAGGTTTCTTGTTGAAGTTCTCAGCGAATGAGTCTACGTTCAGCGTCGCCTCTTCTCTGGATTTGTTTTCTTTAACTTGTGTTCAGGAATGGAATGGTCGGATAAAGCTCCCTCTTCCACATGTTCCTGCCAGAGTTCAAGCACAGACTGCCCTGAAGCCCTTGAGCAACTCCGCCACATCAGGTTTTCCTCTAGAGTTGAATCGTCTTTGGTGCGTGAGGAGAGGAAGGAGGGATGAGGAGACGAGGCCGGTGGCTTCAGAGCTGTAATCTGCTTTAGGAGTCACGCCGGCTCCGTGCCCCCCCTGTAAATTTCCTGTTGTAAATGGGGGCTAATGGGGGAAAGGTCTGTGTAATTCTCTCTCCATTAGCTGCTCCGCCTGGCCTAATTGCCCAGCAGAGCCTGAACAATTTAGTTAGCCGTGGCCGGGGTAATTACGCCTGCTTTTGCTAAAAATAACAGCTGACTGGAATCCAGTCAGGCGTCTGCGTTCTCTTTGTCTTCAGATTCATGCGTCTCCCTCCTGCACCCACCAGCCAGCAGCTCCAGCCCGCTGGGACCCACAAGCTGTGAGCGACATGAACACGAGGTGGTGGGCTGTGCGGGGGAATCAAACCCTCCACGTCTCCGCTGACACATCACTGCTTCTGGTGAGGAGCTGTAGGGTTCCATTCCTGCAGCGGCACCACCAACAGGAAGCTGAAGGGAAGTGGGGATGATAAATGAGTCCTTTAGAGGAGCTCCCCACACTTAGAAGATAGAAGAGATGACATCTTTTATGAGGTGATAGTTCAGCCTGAAAGACGATGAGATCATGACTGAGGAGCTGCAGACCTTCACAGGCAGCATTTCCTTTACAGTAAAGGAAAAAAAGTCATTCTGGGTTTTTTTACCGCTCGTTCAGTGAGAACATTATGATTCAAACAGAAGCGCTGGCACAGTTTCAATAAGAAAGATCTTCCTCATCTTCTGGTACGCTGGTTTGCTGGTTCTTCAGCTCCTCCTCACTCTGAGCCAATAGTGAAAGTGCTCACTTTCTTCACAGACATTCACATCAAATTCCTGCCTTTCAATTTGTAGAAGTTTGTTTCTCATCATTCCAGACTCACCGCCGGTCCTCCTCCGCCCCGTTCTCCTCCCAGCTCCTCGCTTCGGTGCGGTCTGGCCTTAACCGCCATCTCCGTCTGGGCTCTGGGGTCTATCAGTTGGTCTGAGGTCATCCCATGCATGCCAACGTCTCCGGCCAGAGCCCATCTGCCAAAGACTACGGACTATTGCATTCACTAATTCCTGTTTCCCTTTGAAAAGCTCTCCTATCGAGACACAGTCATTGCTCTTTGTTGCAGTCATCGCCGTGGAAACGATCAAGATGACAATCAGTTGTTCAGAATGAAGCATTTTAATAAAGCTTTCAGTCAGGTCAAAAATGAGTTTCATCTGTTTTTGTGGGAAGGATTTTTTTTTTTACTTTATTGCTTTTAATAATGAGTTGATTTCTTCTCATGAACATTTATTATAATCTTGTCATTTTCACCCATTTTTTCCTTCTTTATGCTTCTTTGGTTACTTTAGTTGTTAAGTGTAAATGTTTTTCCTGTTGTTGAGAGATGAGCACGAGTATTTCTGCTGCACATCTGTTTGGAGTTTCCTTCAAAGACACCAAAGAGTTTAAGTCTCACATAAGTTTAATGCAAAGTGAGACACAAGCAAACGCAGGAATGACTAAATCAAGAGTTCTTGAATGTCCTGAAACCAAATGTATCCCAGAATTCTTTGTGACTGCGGTCTTTCTGGGAACATGTGGCTGCAGCTGCTTCCTTTCAGGAGAAGTTTGATGTCAGTGAAGGTGGAGAAGCAGCAGTTTGATGAGAAACATCAACTTCACAGCTGAACAAAAGAAAAAGTGAAAAAAAGATCCTGATGCAGCAGAGTCTGAAAGAACTGTCATGGCTGCAGAATCTGCGGGTTTGAACCTGCGCTCATGCTGATGCAGACATTTCCATTCGCTCCGTCCGTTTGGAGAGCTGTTTGTATTTGAACCGCCGGCAGCTGCAGCTCTGTGGACGGGGGTTTAGGAAGTTGTGACGAGGAAAAGTTTGGCAGAGCAATTTCTTTTGAAAGTGTCACAGCGAGGAAACTGTTCTTTTAAATGAAGATTCGTGTTCTAATCTCTCCTTCATCCTTCCTCGCCTGCCCCCCCCCCTCCTTCTGGACAGATTTACCTCCAGCTCCATCAGCCGGGCCCCGTATTTATCCGCCAGCCCTTTCTGCTGGCCTGGCACTTGTGTTTATGTAGAGCTGTGATTGTTGATTTATATTTTGACAGTTTGCATCTGCGGATTTTGCTGATGTATGTCTGTGTGTGTGTGTGTGTGTGTGTGTGTGTGTGTGTGTGAGTGTGTGACAAACAGGAGCTATTGACTTGTTGTAAAGCTCCGGTCCTTGAGAGTATTTATGAGCGGGGAAGCGGAGCAGCTCGGTGGCATTTTCCTGTCGCTGGAGCAGAACGACTCTGTCGACTCTGGCTCTCCGCTCTGACAGCCTCTGCTGAGCAAAGAGACTTGTTTCCCAGAGTTCACGGTATTTTCTCCTGTCTTTACCCATCCACAGCTATCTGACAAGTCCATATGGAAGCTCAGCCACCAACTGTAATCGATCTGCAAGTCAATTTGAAGCAGAGGCACATAAACGCTGCAGTGTTTTAATCAGAATGTTAGACAGACGATGGCATTGAGGACGAAATGTTTGCATTTTACTGTTTTTCACTGAAACATTTTAGCTGAAAAAAACATGAACCCGTGAAAGACTTGAGTTGGAGGACAACAGTGAGGTTTTCTGTTAAAATGACAATATGGATCGTTGCTGCTTTCAGTCCTTACTAACGAGATCAAGTCTGAGTCTCGGCCGCCTTTACGGATTCATCTGGTCAGGCGTGTCCTACAGATTTTACACTTTTTCCACCCCCCCATCCTGCTGACTGTACCGCTGCTCACGTGAGATGTGCGCGCTGCTTGCAGCCCGACTCTTAGGCTGAATCCAAAGTCTTCCCTTCATCCTACCCCTCCATTTATTGGGGCATTTGTAGTGGAAGAGGCGTCTGCAATTGTTTTTTTAAGGGCCGGCCCTCCGTCTCGAGGGGGTTCTGCATGACTCTGTGCCGTGGAGGAGAAGCGCTTTTCTTCACGTGCGTGCACTCTGAAGCACAGAAGACACTGTTTTTCTATAACTCTCGGTTTGGAGGGCTAAATGTAAGGGGAGGGAAAAGGGAAGAATTAGTTACATGAAGTTAGTTTTGTCTTATAGATATTTATCTTAGATACTTGGTGTGATTTTGTGTTTTTGCAGCGCAGAACTGACATCCCTCCTGTCATTTTCCTGCACAGCTGGAGCTGTGGTTTGGCTGGTTGAAGTTTCAGGGGAAAATGACTCTTTCACCAAATGAAAATGTGCAGAACATATCAAGGAGCAAATAGGAAGAAAAGTGGATTCAAAGTCTTCACATCCCATTACTGAGGTCCAGGTCTCTTCCGCTCATGAAGCTCTGATTGTTTTGTTTTGCCATGATATTGCTGTGAATGACTAGAACTGAATTCTAACAGAAGGGAGCAGAGCTCAGCAGAGATAAAACAAGTGCTGGAGCTCAGACTTCGGAACCAACCAAGCTGCAGGTTCATGTGAGCTGCAGCATATGTGCTTCATCGGGGATGCAGACTCTGTCCATCAGCAGATCACTTCCTCCAGATGCTCATTTCTCCTAAATCCTTCCTTTAAGCAGCATTTCACCAGACTCTGCTTAACACTTTATGAGCTTTCTGTCGGCTTTGGTAATGAAGTGAGAGGAGTTTCTCCCTGTGTGAAGTTGCACACCTCTCCCTGTGATGCTGCGCGCCCGTGATAGATCCAGACATGACCAGCAACAGATGCACGGCTTAATTCCCCGTGCAGACCTTAATGGAGACAAATGGACAAGCCGGGAAGCAACAGAAGGTGTCGCACATCTATATTCATCCACATTTTCTCCAAAGCGTGCTTTTATCCTGTTTGTTTATTCATGTTGAGCTGTGGCAGATACCTGCAGCCGCTCTCTGAAGGTTACGCTGCACACAAATACGCGACGGAGATTAGACTCATCAATAAAGGTTTGCTTTCAAATACAAAGGGATCTGTTTGCAGAGTTAGAGGACATATTTATGAATGCACACATGCATTTTGACAAACTTTCACAATCAAGGTAGAGTCCCGACGTGACCTCTTACATCCCTACAGCATCAGTTATCACATTTTAGGTACATGGACACAATCTGCTTTGTTCTGCTCTCACACAAACACCTTCCTGGTGTGAAGCTCAGCAGAAGTTTGGAACTCCATCAGAAACTTGCTCCAAGTTCTCCACGCTGCTGCGCCTGCATGTGATTGTAGATGGTGTGTGTGTGTGCGTGTGCGTGTGTGAGCTGGATAATGTAATCTACATTAAATCAAGGGTGAATAAAGGAACACTAATGTACACCAATTAGCCTGATTAGGACTGATTAAATCACCGACATGTTAAGTAAATAAAAGTGATCATCTCATTACAATGCAGACTTCCTCAGTGGAAGCCACATGGGATGCCCCCCCACTCAGAGCAGGTATGATTTCTGTCAGCTTCAGTCTGAGGATCAGGCGGCGACGGTGTCGTATTTAGATCATTTCAGGAACATTCAGGATCATTTCCATGAGGCCGAATCCGACTGCCACAATCACGTGACGACCGGGGCTCCTGTGAAACAGCCGGGCTTTCCTCTGCCGTTGATTAGTGAGCAGCAGGTAGACAGCTAATTACCACTGTCCCTCTTTAATGACACTGTCTGAACTTTAGCCTTTGAATGCTAAATGAGAACTGGCTCTCATGCACACAAACAAAATAAAAGATATTCCACAGTAATTGTCTGCAACAAAGGCGGATGACATTTTGGAGCGCAGCGTCGCTGTTAATTGAGCTCCGTCTTACCTGAAGATTTATGGCGTGGGCTGAAAAACTCGGGGAGAAGAGAGACGAGCAGGCGCGATGCATTGGAACCCATCGGGGGTTCTTCTTTTTCACAATGAGGGACTTTAGCACGCGTTCAAACCAAACTCATTTAAAAGTTAGACGGCAAGGGCAGGAGACGGCACGTTCCCCATCCCTGCACTCTAATCATCCCCCCAGTTCCACTGAAAATCTGCATCCTATGAGCAAAACAAAGTTGCTCATTATCTGTAACCTTTGATAAATACACTCTGGCTGTCTTTGTGTTTGTGCGCTCCCACTAAAGGAAGCACTTTTAAATACCAAAGGTGAACTCCATCTGGAGGAAGTGTCAGCCTCCTCTCCTCTGCGTCTGTTCAACAGATGGGTCACAACTGGAGTCACTCCAACAGCATTCACTGAATTTATCAACTGCCCTTCATGCAAACGGGTTTTTTTCATGACGCCGCTCCAAAAACATCTCCGCCTCATTTATGTAGTTGTTTTTGACGATTTTGACATCAAACTTTGAGTTTTCTGCGGAGTCTTTACATCGGTGTGAACTTCCCCAATAACTTTCCTTTCATGTTTGGTTGTAATTTAAACCAAAACTCCTGACTTTAGCTTCATTTCCTGGATGGACTTTACCTCCAGACCGAAGCAGGCTGCTTTCCTCTGATTTTACACTATGAGTGCATATGTGGGGAGGAAGATGAGCTTTCCAGAACATGGACGAGCTCCAGCCCGCTCAGCAGATGGCTCCTCCCTGAGGCAGCAGAGCCTCGGTCTGACAGAGCTTAATCTTCGCAGATAATTTTCGTTTTCGTTCTGGAAATGTTTGCTTCAGTTCTCACTTTGTGTTGGGAAGTTAAAAAGACAGATAATCTGAGTCCTCAGACATGTATCGCTTTGGAGTAATATCCACAGAGACGATGTTCTTCAGTTTTTTACGTAACTCTACACGCCACCATCAGTCAGGCCTTCAGACTCAACTAAAAGCTAAAGAAGCTCGCCTTCTTGTCAGCCAATCACAATCCTATTTTCACCTTTACATTCTTGAACAGTCAACTCTCTGCCTTTTCTCCGGTCCTCCTCGTTCATGGTCTGGCCTCTAACCACCGTCATCTTCTAGGTTCTAGAGTTTATACATCTATGGTCTGACGTCATCCCAAACATGCAAGATGGCCCAGAGTCCAACCGCAAAAGATTTATGGACTTATTTCATTCTTCTGTCGCACAAATGAATCTTTGTTCACATTCCTAAAACCTCTCCTGATTGAAGCAAAGGCGGACAAACCATTTGGTCACATGACCTGGTATTTTTGACCTATACCATCAACTAAATCAACTATTTTGAGCTTTCAAGTGTTTTATAATGTTCATTCCTCACTATAAACAACCCAAAGCAGAATTTTGATCCGTTCACACATTTCTGAGAACTTCTCTAAAAACCTGTGCTCTGAGCACCAGCCCCTCCTAACCCTTGAAAACAACTGGATTCTCGTGAGCTGACATCAGCCCGTTCCAGGAAGATTCTGCGGTGCCATGATCACCCCCAGGATAGCACACCAGCTTTCTCCATGGAGCCAGCGCTGATCCGTAAAATGCTGTCATTTTAAATGCACAGTATCATATATGTGTTGTGTCTCGTCTCCAATATCCATCGGATCTAACAGGTCTCTGTTACTTCAAACACCGGTGTCTAATGGTGGCTGTGCTCCCATACGGTCATTTTCTCTGAACCGGGACTGCTGCCAGACTTTGGTCATAAACGTCCGGGCTACTAGAGGCAGATCCACAATATGTGCATCCATCTTTGCAAAAATGTAGACGTTTGTTTTTGTGGACCTAATGCAGACACGCTGCTGAGGCCAGGATGACGTCAAGAAATGGGCGGCACCTACGAGGAGCGAAAGGCATCAGAGATCGAGGCATCTTACTTCTAGGTAGGAAAAACATTCACAAAAAGAACTCATATTTCATAAATAATGTATTCTTTAGTGAGCCAAAGGTAACATATGATCACATAAACTGATATAAGTTACTCTGAAAGGCTTAAGAACAGCACGGTAGAGAGACCCAGGCCAGCTTCTTTGCAGCCGTTGAGATGTTGACCGGATTTCACATCAAAGACAATTTTTCTCATATTTGGAAATATTCTATTATTGTAAATATTTGTGATGTGCAGGAACAGCAACAACAATCAGACCCCGGGTTTACCCCCAGGAACTGTTCTCAGAAATTAACCTTTTTGCTGGAGAAACAGAAATCATATCTAAAACAAACTGTTTTGACTCCATGTTTAGCTCGTACCTGATGGGCTTCATCAGTTTGTGATCAGAGGCCAGACTTCATGTTCATTTAGTCGCATCTTTTCCTTCCTGAGCAGCAGCTCTGCCACTGTAGCTCCGCCCTCCTCTCCCCAGCATTTAGCTTTCATTATGCTGCCCATTGATCTGCAGGACAAAGAAGGAGCAGCTCCCTAATGGGGGATGACCGTCAGCAAGTCCACCTGTCCTTCCTCGTCTGCCTCTTCTGCCATCATCATCTGCTCCTCCTCCTCCTCTTCCAGCAGGAGCGGTGGGTGTTTATGGATGAGGAGGGTAAACAGAGGAAGAGAGTGACAGTCCAGATGAAGGAAAAAAGAGCATCACTGGAGACATGAAGATGATGAAGAAATAAAGGAAGAAGAGGAGGAGATCAGGCCGAAAGAAAATGAATGACTGCGCAGTTTGAGTTCAGTTGGATGAAAAACGGAGAATCGATTTTACTTTTGTGACCCCTTCATGAGAAGATACTGAGAACACAGAGGTCAAAAAGGTCAACCGTGCTGCAAACATTCTTCAAAACTCTCCAGAGTTTCCAGGTTTTTATTCAGACTATGTTTTCAGTTTTATCTCCTTAAAACCTAAAGTTACTTTCGCCGTACTTCTTTTTCTTGGATTGTACCTCTTTAAACTGAGATGTAAAGTTTAAAGCAGAGTGGAAGATGCAGGGCAAGAGAACAAACACACAATGTGACATGCAGACGCCGAAGAAGAAGAAGAAAAGAGAAACGAAATAAATGGAGCAGTCCAGGGGGGGGAAACATGCCGTCCACTCCATCAACCGGAAGATGAGCTAAAAAGAAACAAAAAGATCAGGAGGAGCAAGAAATGAGGAGAACACCTTCAAACTTTTACAGGCTGCTTTTTGAGAAACAGGACAGAAGAAAATAAAAGTGCTGGAACTTCTACAGGAACTCATCCAGACAGATGCAAGTGAATAAAATGATTTTACCCTCTGTGAGCTAAAGAAGGTCCTATTTGTGGGACTCAGCAGCAGTTTGGTGTGAAACAAAAATGTAAACATTTAAAAATACAGGTGACCTCCCATGTTCAGCACAAGCTTGAGATGCAGATGTGAAGCCAATACCAACAGGAAACGAAGCAGACCGCAGACTGTCAGGTTGAAGTTTTCCCAGATCACTTTTTATTGGATCTCCCTAACCGAGTTTGCTCCGATTAGATCACAGAGATGGCCGACATCACCACAGGTACACCTGAAACTGGATTAGCGTCTCTGCTCCCACTCTGCCTGACATCCTACATCTATTCTCCTCTTAATTTGAAAAACAAAGAGGCTTCACACGGAGTGTCAGCTCTGCTGATGGGAAAGTAAAAGCAGTTTTAAAACTCTCTCCTCCCACATCTCCCTCACTTCCCCGTGTGCTTTCCTAGTGCGCCATTTGCACCACCTACACCTCAAGCCTTCACACCTTCTCACATCTTTCCGTACTGCATCACCTCATGACACCCTGACAGTGTCTGCAGCTCGTTATCTTCATCAGTTTTGTTTGCTCTCCAAATTCTCTCCGTCTCTTCTCCTGCCTTCTCTCCAACGTCTTTCCCTCCAAGCATCTCCAGCCGAAGCTTTCACACCTGACCAGCATCTTTTTTGCTAACAATCCTCACCTTGTCCTCCTCTGCCGTCTGGTTGGAAGGATCGCTGAAGATGCTGGTCCCACAGGAAGGCTTTGGAAGATTAGAGGAAATGAGTCTCAACAGGTCAAAGTGGAGCCTCTGCAGGTTAACTGTGCAGCTGCAGGGAGGGCAAACACAAAAACGGTCGCAGGTTAAAAAAGAGATTTAACATCCAGTCAAACTTTGATAAAAAAAAAAAAAAAAAGCTTCTTGAGACAATCTGCCTACATCATAAGGCGCACCGTGTTGTTAGTCACTGTCTCAGTTAGAGGTTCTAGTTCTGTTTTAAACCCGTAAACAAGGCCCGCTGTATTACGAGGCGCATAAACATGGAAGAGAAGCAAAACGGTGAGTTTACATGAGCTTTATTTGACTATTTAACAATCCACGCATGTTATTTTTGATCAATCCTCTTTGAATTAAACAGCTGCGTAATCAAACACGCCGGCTTCCATCTCATCGTTGTTGGAGTCTGCCTTATTGCCAGGCGGTAGATCAGCAATGATGCTGCCGGCTTTAGCAAAAACACCAATCAAAGCAGAGAACTTAGCCCAGGTGTCAACAATCCATTCTCAGTCCATTCTCAATCCATTCTCAGTCCATTCTCAGTCCATTCTCAATCCATTCTCAATCCATTCTCAGTCCATTCTCAATCCATTCTCAGTCCATTCTCAGTCCATTCTCAATCCATTCTCAGTCCATTCTCAATCCATTCTCAATCCATTCTCAATCTATTCTCAGTCCATTCTCAGTCCATTCTCAATCCATTCTCAATCCATTCTCAGTCCATTCTCAGTCCATTCTCAATCCATTCTCAGTCCATTCTCAATCCATTCTCAGTTTATTCTCAGTCCATTCTCAATCCATTCTCAGTCCATTCTCAGTCCATTCTCAATCCATTCTCAATCCATTCTCAGTCCATTCTCAATCCATTCTCAATCCATTCTCAGTCCATTCTCAGTCCATTCTCAATCCATTCTCAATCCATTCTCAGTCCATTCTCAGTCCATTCTCAATCCATTCTCAATCCATTCTCAGTCCATTCTCAATCCATTCTCAATCCATTCTCAGTCCATTCTCAATCCATTCTCAGTCCATTCTCAGTCCATTCTCAATCCATTCTCAGTCCATTCTCAGTCCATTCTCAATCCATTCTCAATCCATTCTCAGTCCATTCTCAATCCATTCTCAGTTTATTCTCAGTCCATTCTCAATCCATTCTCAGTCCATTCTCAATCCATTCTCAGTCCATTCTCAATCCATTCTCAGTCCATTCTCAGTCTATTCTCAATCCATTCTCAATCCATTCTCAGTCCATTCTCAGTCCATTCTCAATCCTTTCTCAATCCATTCTCAATCCATTCTCAGTCCATTCTCAATCCATTCTCAGTCCATTCTCAATCCATTCTCAGTCCATTCGCTGCCAGCCACTCTCAATAAAAGAGTGTTCGCCATCCGTCATCCCACGAACAAAGATGCACGCTTTGTTTTGCTTTTTCACCGGTGGCACCAGGAACCTCTTTTAAGGCCTGAAGGGAACCTCGCGGAGTGTGATCAACACTAATCAGACTCTCCAGGATTTTGTGGCAGAGATTTCATGATTGTTGTGGCCTAAAATGCCTGATTTCACGCCAACGTTTGTGAAGTTGCAACAAAAGTTGAAATGTTTTGTTATTTTTTAAAGCACCTCAAACATGTAAATGACCAAATAAACTTCTCATTACAGCTCTTTTTATTGTGTCAGGGGCATTAGGAAAACATTGCACCATCACCATCTACACCATCGATTTGTGTGTGTTGATTTCAACATACTTTAGAGACAAATGAAATTCTGCAGGGAAAAGTTCTAATCTTAAAAAAACAGTATTAACAGATGAAGCCTCAGATCTTCATGTTCTCCACAGAATCTTCCTCTTTATCTGTTTCAAAAGCACCACTGGGGAGTGTCTGGTTGTGTCGAGGAAAACCAAGGCTCTGAGGAACAGATCTGGTTTGTTCTGTTTGTGAAGATCTGTTCTGGAGGAGGTTCTCTCAGGTGTCTGTACAGGTTTGTTATGGAGGCGGTTCTGTGTGGAATGACTTGACACTCTTCCTTTGTGTTATCAGTAAAAGTGATGTGGTGAAAACGATTGTTTCCAGTCTCTCTCAGTCTCTGTACGTTTTTGTGTTGATTTAGTTTCTTGTTGCACCTGACGCTCTCTGTCTTTTCTCATACTCTGTCCAAGTTCATGAAAAACTTTATTGATGAGATACATTTTCTTAAAAGACAGAAAATGAGGCATTTTTTCTTGAAGCAAATGTCTTTTTCCTTTTAATTTTGCAGCTGTCTGGGTCTGGATGAAGTTAGGAGTTTAAATCAAAGCTGGATGTGTTCATTTGGGAAAGGTTACCCTCCAAACTCAGTCCTACATCATCCTAAGGCGGACTAATTGAGATGAGGAAAAACAAACAGGAAGGGTGTTTCTGTGCTGCTGGTTATTTAATTACAGCCTGGATTGGATAAATGAATGTGACCTTTTGCTCGCCTGCTTTTTCCTTTTCCCAGAACAGATTCAAAAATGTATGTGTGTAAGCATGACATACAGCCTCAGAGGGTCATTTTTAGAGTAAGTATGGTCATTTTTTAAAGCAGGAGCTCAACATTGTATATGTTTAACATTTGCATATTTCTTTTTTTGCAATAATTGTTTTAGCAGCAGGTTGCACAATCTGCAAATCTGTTTTCCTGTTGGACTTTCTGTGCTTTTGTTTGTGCTTCTTGGTTTGGATTTTCATTCATTCAAGTTCTGGTTTAGTTCCTTAGGTCTCTGCATGGATCCAAACTCGTAGTTTCAGCCCGTCTCTGTCAGGTCAGCTGTCCTTTTGGGATTTTTGCCATTGCTGGAAGTTAGGTCTTTGTTTGTCATTTTAAAATTACAATTCAGTTTATTAACTCAATCTTCAAATGTATTTTTTAATTCAACTCTTGGCAATAAAGTGCTTCCAAAAGTAAGTAGATTCGTACTGTTTAGAATCCCCAATGGATGTGTACGTTTGAAATTATGCCATTTGGTGGCTGTTGTACAGAGGTAGAAAAATGTCCACCAAAACTAGTATTCCCAGAGCCCCACCGTTGTGAATTTGGTATCACAGAAAATTCCTAACTGTCCTCTGTGGATAGGAAAAGAAGTCCATTCAGTAGGATGCAAGGGTTTGGAGGTATTCTGGTTTAGAAATGTCCTCTGCAGAGAACACGTTTGCATTGCTGGAAGCTAAGCTCAGCGAGTGTCATGGTGCCCCCTGGTTCCGGTTGCCCGATTGGTCTCAGCTGAATGCTATCCTCCCATCAACATCGGACAACAATTTAAGACGGACCAACTCCAGTATTCACCGCCAGTTTGTCACCTCCTCCGGACAGAATTCTTCATCTACTGCATTCTACCGCCGTGGGTCCAGTTCGCCATCGCTGCAGCTCTGATTTACACCGGAACCACCAGCCTCCAGTCACGCCACGCCCACACCTCGCTACTCACCTCTGGGCTCATCATTCAACGTTTTCTGCCGCTTCTTGTGGACCTCTACTCGACATCCTGTCCAGAGACGTGCTCTTAACCTGCTCCTCTTTTTCCTGCATCCAGTTGCCAGAAATCCATCGGACGTTTCCAAACACGTAGTCCGTCTTTCGTGATCCTTCCGGGTTACAGCGTCTGGTTCTGCCGCATCCATGACTGCCATGACAGTGAGAAAGAAGGAAAAACTCATAAACAAACAAGAGAAGCACAGAAGGGTGACAGTAACACAGGAGTCATATCACAAGTGAGTGAACCAATCCAGAAAATCCTCATACAGTAAATAATCTACCTGTGTGTGGAGGACTAGCTATTCTTTGAGCAACGTTTTTCAGATGGCACAAGTGAGGGGCCGACAGGTCCGGGTGCGGAATGGCAATGAGTTCCTCAGCGCCTCTGACTGACTCAACTCTTTGACTGAATGCAAATCGAGTCTGTTATGCTCTTTTGGATTTAAAAGACTGAAAATGAGGCTGTAATCTGCTGATTACGTGATGCCTTTAGACTTAGTTAGCAGTTGTTGCTCACTGGTCATTATCTCATTGTCTTATTACTGTTGTCAGGGTTTGAGCTTCTTCTAAAGGTGTTCTCTGTGGAGGAGAGGCCAGTGATGCTTCCTCCAGAACATCCAACTCCCCATCAATTTCCTTTAGCCTCATCCACCTTTACCACCCAAACTCCTGCTCCTTCTGTGGCCTTTCTCACAAAGCCTCAGCTACAGCCATCAGTGGGCAGAGATGCTTAGCACAGAATCTGCAGGAAACCTAAAGGAGAGTAATTGCCTCACTGGGACTTTCTCGCTGGTCCATTAGCTTAAACACACTGCATTCATTTTATTGTCTGCCTTTACTGGGCATCTTTAGAATAAGAAAATGATACCATTTAAACGGATGTGCTTCTCACTCTTCTTATTAGTGACTGTTATGCACTCATCAGTGTGGTTTTATTAGCTGCACAGTTTAGGAGTCTCTGTGTAAAATGATCAGTGTTGGACCTGGAGGTTTTGTGGGAAAAGTCTGCACAGGTTGTGTTCTCCTGCTTCTGACTGGAACACAGATGGATTTATTTAGTGTTGCATGTTCTTGATCTAATATTTCCGCCTTACATGGTAAGCATGATGGAGTCATCAAAAATGTGCTTCAGTTCCTGTATGTGCTGAGCACACATCACACTTTGGTTGGGCCAGATGCTGTTAAAAGGTGAGATAATGGAGTTTTACCTGGTAGCTGTGGAAGGTAATGTCCAGGTCATCTCTATCTGAGGTGTTTTGGTACTGGTCACACTTCTGTGTTCTGTCTGAAACTGTCAGAAAAAAAAACCCTGAAAAGCAAAAACGGTTCCAGCAGTCAATTCAATGAAACCATTCATTTTCTACAAGATTGGGGTCTTCATGCAGCAGGACAAACTCCAATCTGCACACACTATTGTGTCACTGTGGTAACTTTCAGTTCAGACACTATTCTATCTTTCTATGAATAATCTACACATTTTAATAGAGTTTGTTGAATGATTTCAAAGATTTCATGTTGGCTTCATGGAGCCAACCTCTGCTGTTTTCTGTTTCTTTCAAATGTTATTGAAATGGTTTCACAAGTCACACAAGTCACACAAGTCACACAAGTCACTTGTAGTTTTTTCTTTCCATCGTTAAAATCAAGACTAAAACGGCTACAAAGATGCTGAGGCGTTTGGATCCAAATGCAACAGGTTTTAATGGTGAGAATAAACAGACAAGGTTAAGGCAGGACGCAGTCAAAAACCAGGCAAGAGTCAAAGCATGGAAGGAGGTAACATGATGATTATCATCTGTGCAAGAAGGAGCCGAAAGAGTCAGAGGGCTACCTCTGGTGGTCGGGGGCAGGAGTTGCTGACTGATCCATGACAGTAACAAACACTAAAATTCTGGTTCGGCTCCAACCATCTAATTTAAATCAATCACATTTATATCTAAGATCCAAGTTCGATATTGTTGAGGTTAAGACAGTTGTTTGTGACCCAGGCAAAGGCTGTGGACTGGGGTTTGGTTATCAGGTCCAGATCTGAGGAAAGCATTTCATATGTAACCCAAAACATTCCGATTCTGAAAAGTTCTGGTAAAAATGTGACGGTACCAGACGTTCACCACATCAGACCAGTCACAGAAGACATGCTATTTTCCAGTGAAAAACCCCTTGAGTGAGTTTTGTGCATCCTCACATGGCCTTACCTGTTCTTAAGGGATGCATTAAAGACTTGTTGCTGGATCAAAGGTTTCAGGTTAAAATCCAGACTTTTGTCTCCATCCAGCAGAACTAAATGGAGTTTTCCTCTTCCCAAGCGTGTGTGAAGGTCAGGGTTTGACAGGCTTTGGTTAAAGCCCCAGTGTCAATGTTTAATTTTACCACAATTACATGCATTAAGCCAAACGGCTCCATCAAGCACTGCAGTAGGATAATCACTGGTTTCAATCAGTCATGTGCTGGCTCTGTGTAAGCCCAGAGGCCGCTCCACCATCAGCAGCAGAGGAAAAACAGCAGGGGGAAAGTGATGCTTGGGAGGAGGGTAAGGAAGACAGTAAGAAGAGAAAATCCTTTGACACGTCACTAAACTGTCTCCAAGCACCTCAGCATTGGTGATTACTCCTATTTTCTGAATCCATTTCTGTTTTAATTTACCTTAATTCCAAAATATTACCGCCTTAATCTTCAGCAAATACCTACCTGTCAAGACAGGATTGTGTGTGATGGTGACAACGGGAGTGGGAGAAGGGGAGGTGTGAGCATGGGCGGGGCGGAGGCAGAAACACAGCTGCCATGTTGATTACAGAAACTGAGGCGGAGAGGCGGCGGGAGGCCGCAGTAATGCTCAGCCCAGAGCGTTGATGAACGTTGATCTTATAGAAGGAAGACCTGCCTCCACTGAACTCTTTCTGAGCTGTTTCACGCTTTTACATCAGAATAACTGATAATAATCCAAAGCCATGTCTTTTGTTTGTCACTGAAACAAGGTGTCAAAAAGTTAACATTTATAATATTTAACAAATGAACCCAGTTTGCTAAATATTATGTTAACATGCGGAAAAAGGTTTGGTTTGAGTAAATCCGTGTTCAAACTGCGCTTGGCAACATGTGTTAGAGCGGCCACGTACAATAAAAAACTCTCATTGTAAGTTTTTACGACAGTTTTCAGGATCTATGTACAGAACAAATGCGGCGGGGGCTCAGGTGGTTAAACAGGTAGGGGAAGGGTCGATCTCTGCTCCCTCTGCTGTGTGAATGCATATGGATGTCCTGGTGATGCATTCACTGGGACTTTCATAGCATTCACCCTGAGGCATTTTTCAAGTCTTCATGGAAGGTAAACCATCACTTCTCTGATTTTCTTCTACATATTCATCAAGAACAGAGGTTATGGTAACAGGGTTGGCTGCATGTTGTATTTCAATACAATTTGCTCATCTCATTTGTTCTTTACGTGTATGACAACAACCCTTTAAAAAAAAACAAAAACTAAAAATTAGCAACCACCTGATCCCAAAGATGTCCAAATATGTACAAACTATGTGAGATAAACAGAAAAACAGACGTTTTATACATATAAGTATAAACTTATACTATGTTTTTGTGTTGTATTCTCATGAACACCAATGTTCATGCAGGAAAAAATGCCAGTTTTTGTGAAATGTTACCCTAGGTTGCTGAAATGTCTGTAGTCAGAGTACCAACATATCTAGAAGGAAGGAAAGTTTTTTTGCTCCTCACTCAGGAAAAGTGAGCTGGACTTCGGTGCTGGGGGCTTTCGACAGCTGTGACTCATAAATTCACACTTTTGACCAAAAGCAAATCATCTTGACAGCTCTGACCTTTGAGGGTTGGGAAAGTGTGAATTTGACAAGGGGTGTATCATCATATTGGCTTTGAGGCATTGACCACATTTATGTAACACCACTGTACCAAATTACAACACAGCAGGGAACCTGGAGAGCCGAGTGTCTGCAGAAGCTCCCCATGTGGTCCTGTAAAGCTCTCCATGGCTCCAAGACTTCATTTGATGTTGTTCAGAGCTGGAAAGCTGCACTCGTCTCTGTTTTTTTGTGCTCCAGCAGATTTACATGTCAATGACAGGAAATGACAGCTGTCATGAAGCCCAGAGGAGCTTTGGAGGTGAACCAGCACAAACCATTGGGCCAGCAAGCATCCTCACTGAGAGAACTTCATCCCAAAGAAATGTCTTTATTTTTCAACAGAAATGTATAAAATACAACCTTTTATATATTGGTTTTCAAATAAAGAGCAGCTAACGTACAGTTAGCAGGTGCAGGATAATAAGAACATTTCTGGGTTTTTTTGTCAGCAGAGGGTCAGAATTGTTCTGCACGTGCTCCAAATGTGAGAAATACATCAGGAAAAAGCCTCTGCTGTAAACGGGAGTGAAGAAAGTCAGGTCATCAGGAGGCTGAAGCAAAGATGAGTGAATCCCAGCAGGTGAGGAGGTCCCATTCAGCATGTTTGATCCTCACAGGTGATTGATCCGTCTGATTGATGACCTCAAATGATCATTTCGGGGCCAAGCTGCTGTCTGATTAACCATCAGAATGGAGGATGGCCAGTCGCCACGCTCTTCTCTGTGGTTAAATGCCTCTTATAGATTTTCGAAGAGCATCATAACTCTTCAATCACTGAACTACTTCATCAAGAAACATCAATCAGCACCCAGCGGAGCGGCCAGTAATTACAGGGGGAGCTTCCAGCCGCTGATTTCTGCAGGGTAAGAGACATCATCAGAGCTTCCGCTGCCAGAACCGGGACGGGAACGTTTCATCCACTTAGTGCTGGCAGAGCAGCAGAGGCATCCAAGCCGGCAGCTGCCATGGACCGGCTAGCCTTTTATGCACATTTGCAAAGTCAGTTTAATTCAGCTTTAAAAGAATCAATGACAACTTCAGTGATGCCAAAAAAGTCAACAACTTCTGAAAATAACAAAATCTTTGGACATCTTCAAATACGAAGTGTTTGATACCTGACAGGTCAGAGGAGGTGATGGACTCATCTTATGAGTGAATGTTGCAGAACTGCCTGCAATCACAGCCATGTACTGACCTAGAGGACATACATGTTTGTGTTTGTTGCAAACTGAAGAAAAATGTGTCATGTCAGAGTTAGTGTTCTGTGGATCCATGGTTTTGGACAGGAGCAGCGGTTCAGGGTTTAGCAACAGCTCATGTTTTATATTGTAGTCGATCTAACACGCTCTTACAGGGGACAGTGAAGGTGCCACGATTCATCACGCCATGCCAACACGCTCCACCAGCTGAGGGGTGGATCTGTGTAGATTCATAACAGAGATGTCTGCAGAAAGTTTTTCAGTTCAGTAATAAAAAACTTTTATTTTGCATCAAAGCAAACTCTAAACTTACATCTGTAAACCCTGGGACGCTCCAAGCTCTTTCCATGTGACAGTCAATACAGATCAATGACTTTTTTGTCAATTACCAGTCTTTGTCTGTGATAAGAAAATGTCTGATTTTCTGGCAGCGTTTGTTCTCCATAAATCCGTCTCCATTTAATTTCTGCTTTTGCTGCAGTTTCTTCCCTAACTGGTTAATAGTTAAAGAAGAGGAAGACAGAGAGGGAGGGGGTGGAATAGTGTTGTAATGGGGTCACGCTGCTCTCTGGAGAGGTCATCAGTGCTGTTTTTGTGCGTACATGAGTGAAACTTGGCTGACTCAGCAGATCATGTGACTGTGATCTCCAATCCCAAAGCTACCAACCAATCAGATGCTTTTTTTCCTGCCCCATTTGGGCCGGAGGAGCACCAGACACAGGCAATTAATCTTAAACTGCAAAAACAAGTAAACGAAAACAAAAACAGTCGAGAGATGGTGAACGTCCCTGGTGCAAGGGATTCAGTGTCATCAGTGCCGTGGATTTAATTAGCAGGAGCAACCAGCTCACTAAAGGGACCAGTTGTGTGGGTGGAGGGATGATAATTGGAGCGACTTGAATGTCTAATTTCCACCATCTTTTGATTAGGCGTCAGGTCGCAGATCTAGTTTAAGCCTGAGATACATGTACCCAAACACATGCTTCATCCTCCTTTAACCAAACCCACGCTTCATCCTCCTTTAACCAAACCCACGCTTCATCCTCCTTTACCCAAATACACGCTTCATCCTCCTTTACCCAAACCCATGCTTCATCCTCCTTTAACCAAACCCACGCTTCATCCTCCTTTAACCAAACCCACGCTTCATCCTCCTTTACCAAACCACGCTTCATCCTCCTTTAACCAAACACACGCCATCCTCCTTTACCCAAAAACACGCTTCATCCTCCTTTAACCAAACACACGCCATCCTCCTTTACCCAAAACACGCTTCATCCTCCTTTAACCAAACCCCGCTTCATCCTCCTTTACCCAAACACACGCCAAATCCTCCTTTACCCAAAAACACGCTTCATCCTCCTTTAACCAAACACACGCTTCAATCCTCCTTTACCTCAAAACACACGCTTCATCCTCCTTTACCCAAACACACGCTTCATCCTCCTTTACCCAAACACACGCCAAATCCTCCTTTACCCAAAAACACGCTTCATCCTCCTTTAACCAAACCCACGCTTCATCCTCCTTTACCCAAATACACGCTTCATCCCCCTACCCAACAAATGCTTCATCCTCCTTACCCAAAAACACGCTTCATCCTCCTTTAACCAAACACACGCCAAATCCTCCTTTACCTAAAAACACGCTTCATCCTCCTTTAACCAAACCCACGCTTCATCCTCCTTTAACCAAACACGCCATCCTCCTTTACCAAAAACACGCTTCATCCTCCTTTAACCAAAACCCACGCTTCATCCTCCCTTACCCAAACACACGCTTCAATCCTCCTTTACCCAAACACACGCTTCATCCTCCTTTACCAAACACACGCTTCATCCTCCTTTAACCAAACCCACGCCTTCAATCCTCACTTCACCCAAAAACACGCTTCATCCTCCCTTACCCAAAACACGCTTCATCCTCCCTTACCCAAACAACGCTTCATCCTCCTTTACACAAAACAACACGCTTCATCCTCCCTTACCAAACACGCTTCATCCTCCTTACCCAAACACACGCTTCATCCTCCTTACCCAAACACGCTTCATCCTCCCTTACCCAAACACACGCTTCATCCTCCTTTACCCAAACACACGCTTCATCCTCCCTTACCCAAACACACGCTTCATCCTCCTTTACCCAAAAACGCTTCATCCTCCTTACCCAAACACACGCTTCATCCTCCCTTACCCAAACACGCTTCATCCTCCTTACCCAAACACACGCTTCATCCTCCTTTACCCAAACACACGCTTCATCCTCCTTTACCCAAACACACGCTTCATCCTCCTTTACCCAAACACGCTTCATCCTCCTTACCCAAACACGCTTCATCCTCCTTACCCAAACACACGCTTCATCCTCCTTACCCAAACACGCTTCATCCTCCTTACCCAAACACACGCTTCATCCTCCTTACCCAAACCACGCTTCATCCTCCTTTACCCAAAAACACGCTTCATCCTCCCTTACCCAAACACACGCTTCATCCTCCTTACCCAAAACACGCTTCATCCTCCTTACCCAAACACACGCTTCATCCTCCTTACCCAAACACGCTTCATCCTCCTTACCCAAACACACGCTTCATCCTCCTTACCCAAACACGCTTCATCCTCCCTTACCCAAACACACGCTTCATCCTCCTTTACCCAAACACACGCTTCATCCTCCCTTACCCAAACACACGCTTCATCCTCCCTTACCCAAACACACGCTTCATCCTCCCTTACCCAAACACACGCTTCATCCTCCCTTACCCAAACACACGCTTCATCCTCCTTTACCCAAACACACGCTTCATCCTCCCTTACCCAAACACACGCTTCATCCTCCTTTACCCAAACACGCTTCATCCTCCTTACCAAACACACGCTTCATCCTCCTTTACCCAAACACACGCTTCATCCTCCCTTACCCAAACACACGCTTCATCCTCCTTTACCCAACAACGCTTCATCCTCCTTACCCAAACACGCTTCATCCTCCTTTACCCAAACACACGCTTCATCCTCCTTTACCCAAAACACACGCTTCATCCTCCTTACCCAAACACACGCTTCATCCTCCTTACCCATAATCACAACGCTTCATCCTCCTTTACCCAAAAACACGCTTCATCCTCCTTTACCCAAACACGCTTCATCCTCCTTACCCAAAACACGCTTCATCCTCCTTTACCCAAACACACGCTTCATCCTCCTTTACCCAAAACACGCTTCATCCTCCTTTACCCAAAAACGCTTCATCCTCCTTACCCAAACACAGCTTCATCCTCCTTTACCCAAAACACGCTTCATCCTCCTTACCCAAACACACGCTTCATCCTCCTTCCCAAAACACGCTTCATCCTCCTTTACCCAAAAACACGCTTCATCCTCCTTTACCCAAACACACGCTTCATCCTCCCTTACCAAACAACGCTTCATCCTCCTTTACCCAAACACACGCTTCATCCTCCTTACCCAAAAACACGCTTCATCCTCCTTACCCAAAAACGCTTCATCCTCCTTTACCCAAAACACGCTTCATCCTCCTTACCCAAACACACGCTTCATCCTCCTTTACCCAAAAAACGCTTCATCCTCCTTTACCCAAAACACGCTTCATCCTCCTTTACCCAAAACACGCTTCATCCTCCTTACCCAAACACACGCTTCATCCTCCTTACCCAAACACACGCTTCATCCTCCTTACCCAAACACACGCTTCATCCTCCTTACCCAAAACACGCTTCATCCTCCTTACCCAAAACGCTTCATCCTCCTTTACCCAACAACGCTTCATCCTCCTTACCCAAACACACGCTTCATCCTCCTTTACCCAAACAACGCTTCATCCTCCTTACCCAAACACGCTTCATCCTCCTTTACCCAAACACGCTTCATCCTCCTTACCCACACACGCTTCATCCTCCTTTACCCAAACACACGCTTCATCCTCCTTTACCCAAAACACGCTTCATCCTCCTTACCCAAAACACGCTTCATCCTCCTTACCCAAACACACGCTTCATCCTCCTTACCCAAACACGCTTCATCCTCCCTTACCCAAACACACGCTTCATCCTCCCTTACCCAAACACACGCTTCATCCTCCTTACCCAAAACACGCTTCATCCTCCTTACCCAAACACACGCTTCATCCTCCCTTACCCAAACACACGCTTCATCCTCCCTTACCCAAAACACGCTTCATCCTCCTTTACCCAAACACACGCTTCATCCTCCTTACCCAAAACACGCTTCATCCTCCTTACCCAAAACACGCTTCATCCTCCTTACCCAAAACACGCTTCATCCTCCCTTACCCAAAAACACGCTTCATCCTCCCTTACCCAAACACACGCTTCATCCTCCCTTACCCAAAAACACGCTTCATCCTCCCTTACCCAAACACACGCTTCATCCTCCTTTACCCAAACACACGCTTCATCCTCCTTTACCCAAACACACGCTTCATCCTCCTTTACCCAAACACACGCTTCATCCTCCCTTACCCAAACACACGCTTCATCCTCCTTTACCCAAACACACGCTTCATCCTCCTTTACCCAAACACACGCTTCATCCTCCCTTACCCAAAAACACGCTTCATCCTCCTTTACCCAAACACACGCTTCATCCTCCTTTACCCAAACACACGCTTCATCCTCCCTTACCCAAACACACGCTTCATCCTCCTTTACCCAAACACACGCTTCATCCTCCCTTACCCAAACACACGCTTCATCCTCCTTTACCCAAAAACACGCTTCATCCTCCTTTACCCAAAAACACGCTTCATCCTCCTTTACCCAAAAACACGCTTCATCCTCCTTTACCCAAACACACGCTTCATCCTCCTTTACCCAAAAACACGCTTCATCCTCCTTTACCCAAAAACACGCTTCATCCTCCTTTACCCAAACACACGCTTCATCCTCCCTTACCCAAACACACGCTTCATCCTCCCTTACCCAAACACACGCTTCATCCTCCTTTACCCAAACACACGCTTCATCCTCCTTTACCCAAACACACGCTTCATCCTCCTTTACCCAAAAACACGCTTCATCCTCCCTTACCCAAACACACGCTTCATCCTCCCTTACCCAAACACACGCTTCATCCTCCTTTACCCAAACACACGCTTCATCCTCCTTTACCCAAACACACGCTTCATCCTCCTTACCCAAACACGCTTCATCCTCCTTACCAAAACACGCTTCATCCTCCCTTACCCAAACACACGCTTCATCCTCCTTACCCAAACACACGCTTCATCCTCCTTACCCAAACACGCTTCATCCTCCTTACCCAAACACACGCTTCATCCTCCTTTACCCAAACACGCTTCATCCTCCTTTACCCAAAACACGCTTCATCTCCTTTACCCAAACACACGCTTCATCCTCCTTACCCAAAAACACGCTTCATCCTCCTTACCCAAACACACGCTTCATCCTCCTTACCCACACGCTTCATCCTCCCTTACCCAAACACACGCTTCATCCTCCTTACCCAAAAACACGCTTCATCCTCCTTACCCAAACACGCTTCATCCTCCTTACCCAAACACACGCTTCATCCTCCTTACCCAAAACACGCTTCATCCTCCCTTACCCAAACACACGCTTCATCCTCCTTTACCCAAACACACGCTTCATCCTCCTTTACCCAAACACACGCTTCATCCTCCTTTACCCAAACACACGCTTCATCCTCCTTTACCCAAACACACGCTTCATCCTCCTTTACCCAAACACACGCTTCATCCTCCTTTACCCAAACACACGCTTCATCCTCCTTTACCCAAAAACACGCTTCATCCTCCCTTACCCAAAAACACGCTTCATCCTCCTTTACCCAAACACACGCTTCATCCTCCTTTACCCAAACACACGCTTCATCCTCCTTACCCAAACCACGCTTCATCCTCCTTTACCCAAAACACGCTTCATCCTCCTTACCCAAACACGCTTCATCCTCCTTTACCCAAAACAGCTTCATCCTCCTTACCCAAAACACGCTTCATCCTCCTTACCCAAAAACGCTTCATCCTCCTTTACCCAAACACACGCTTCATCCTCCTTTACCCAAAACACGCTTCATCCTCCTTTACCCAAAAACGCTTCATCCTCCCTTACCCAAACACAGCTTCATCCTCCTTTACACACGCTTCATCCTCCTTACCCAAACACACGCTTCATCCTCCTTCCCAAAACACGCTTCATCCTCCTTTACCCACACGCTTCATCCTCCTTTACCAACGCTTCATCCTCCTTTACCCAAACACACGCTTCATCCTCCTTTACCCAAACACACGCTTCATCCTCCTTACCCAAAACACGCTTCATCCTCCTTACCCAAAACGCTTCATCCTCCTTTACCCAAAACACGCTTCATCCTCCTTACCCAAACACACGCTTCATCCTCCTTTACCCAAACACGCTTCATCCTCCTTTACCCAAAACACGCTTCATCCTCCTTTACCCAAAACACGCTTCATCCTCCTTACCCAAACACACGCTTCATCCTCCTTTACCCAAACACACGCTTCATCCTCCTTTACCCAAACACGCTTCATCCTCCTTACCCAAACACGCTTCATCCTCCTTACCCAAAAACGCTTCATCCTCCTTACCCAAACACGCTTCATCCTCCTTACCCAAACACACGCTTCATCCTCCTTTACCCAAAACACGCTTCATCCTCCTTTACCCAAACACGCTTCATCCTCCTTTACCCAAAAACACGCTTCATCCTCCTTACCCAAACACACGCTTCATCCTCCTTTACCCAACACGCTTCATCCTCCTTTACCCAAACACGCTTCATCCTCCCTTACCCAAAAACGCTTCATCCTCCTTACCCAAACACACGCTTCATCCTCCTTACCCAAAACACGCTTCATCCTCCTTACCCAAACACACGCTTCATCCTCCCTTACCCAAACACACGCTTCATCCTCCTTACCCAAACACGCTTCATCCTCCTTACCCAAACACACGCTTCATCCTCCTTACCCAAACAACGCTTCATCCTCCTTACCCAAAACACGCTTCATCCTCCTTTACCCAAACACCGCTTCATCCTCCTTACCCAAAACACGCTTCATCCTCCTTACCCAAACACACGCTTCATCCTCCTTACCCAAACACGCTTCATCCTCCCTTACCCAAACACACGCTTCATCCTCCTTACCCAAACACACGCTTCATCCTCCTTACCCAAAAACGCTTCATCCTCCCTTACCCAAACACACGCTTCATCCTCCTTTACCCAAACACACGCTTCATCCTCCTTTACCCAAACACACGCTTCATCCTCCTTACCCAAACACGCTTCATCCTCCTTACCAAACACACGCTTCATCCTCCTTACCCAACACGCTTCATCCTCCTTTACCCAAAACACGCTTCATCCTCCTTACCCAAAACACGCTTCATCCTCCTTTACCCAAACACGCTTCATCCTCCTTTACCCAAACACACGCTTCATCCTCCTTACCCAAACACGCTTCATCCTCCTTACCCAAACACGCTTCATCCTCCTTACCCAACACGCTTCATCCTCCTTTACCCAAAAACGCTTCATCCTCCTTACCCAAACAACGCTTCATCCTCCTTACCCAAACACGCTTCATCCTCCTTTACCCAAACACACGCTTCATCCTCCTTTACCCAAAACACGCTTCATCCTCCTTACCCAAAAACAGCTTCATCCTCCCTTACCCAAACACGCTTCATCCTCCTTTACCCAAAAACACGCTTCATCCTCCTTTACCCAAACACACGCTTCATCCTCCCTTACCCAAACACGCTTCATCCTCCTTTACCCAACACGCTTCATCCTCCTTTACCCAAAACACGCTTCATCCTCCCTTACCCAAACACACGCTTCATCCTCCTTTACCCAAAACACGCTTCATCCTCCTTACCCAAAACACGCTTCATCCTCCTTACCCAAACGCTTCATCCTCCTTTACCCAAACACGCTTCATCCTCCTTACCCAAACAACGCTTCATCCTCCTTTACCCAAAAAACGCTTCATCCTCCTTTACCAAAAACACGCTTCATCCTCCTTTACCACACGCTTCATCCTCCTTACCCAAACACACGCTTCATCCTCCTTACCCAAACACACGCTTCATCCTCCTTTACCCAAAACACGCTTCATCCTCCCACCCAAAACACGCTTCATCCTCCTTACCCAAAACACGCTTCATCCTCCTTTACCCAAAAACACGCTTCATCCTCCTTACCCAAAACACGCTTCATCCTCCTTTACCCAAAAAACGCTTCATCCTCCTTACCCAAACACGCTTCATCCTCCTTTACCCAAAACACGCTTCATCCTCCTTACCCAAACACGCTTCATCCTCCTTTACCCAAACACGCTTCATCCTCCTTTACCCAAAACACGCTTCATCCTCCTTACCCAAACACACGCTTCATCCTCCTTACCCAAACACACGCTTCATCCTCCTTACCCAAACACACGCTTCATCCTCCTTTACCCAAACAACGCTTCATCCTCCTTACCCAAACACACGCTTCATCCTCCTTTACCCAAACACACTTCATCCTCCTTACCCAAAACACGCTTCATCCTCCTTACCCAAAACACGCTTCATCCTCCTTACCCAAAACACGCTTCATCCTCCTTTACCCAAACACACGCTTCATCCTCCTTTACCCAAACACACGCTTCATCCTCCTTTACCCAAACACACGCTTCATCCTCCCTTACCCAAACACACGCTTCATCCTCCTTACCCAAACACGCTTCATCCTCCTTTACCCAAAAACACGCTTCATCCTCCTTACCCAAAAACACGCTTCATCCTCCTTTACCCAAAACACGCTTCATCCTCCTTTACCCAACACGCTTCATCCTCCTTTACCCACACACGCTTCATCCTCCTTACCCAAACAACGCTTCATCCTCCTTACCCAAACACACGCTTCATCCTCCTTACCCAAACACGCTTCATCCTCCTTTACCCAAAAACACGCTTCATCCTCCTTACCAAACACGCTTCATCCTCCTTACCCAAAACACGCTTCATCCTCCTTTACCCAAACACACGCTTCATCCTCCTTTACCCAAACACACGCTTCATCCTCCTTTACCCAAACACACGCTTCATCCTCCTTTACCCAAACACACGCTTCATCCTCCTTTACCCAAACACACGCTTCATCCTCCCTTACCCAAACACACGCTTCATCCTCCTTTACCCAAAACATCGCTTCATCCTCCTTTACCCAAAAACGCTTCATCCTCCTTACCCAAAACGCTTCATCCTCCTTACCCAAAAACAGCTTCATCCTCCTTTACCCAAACACACGCTTCATCCTCCTTTACCCAACACACGCTTCATCCTCCTTTACCCAAACACACGCTTCATCCTCCTTTACCCAAAACACGCTTCATCCTCCTTTACCCAAACACGCTTCATCCTCCTTACCCAAACACACGCTTCATCCTCCTTTACCCAAAAACGCTTCATCCTCCTTTACCCAAAACACGCTTCATCCTCCTTACCCAAACACACGCTTCATCCTCCTTTACCCAAAAACACGCTTCATCCTCCTTACCCAAAAACGCTTCATCCTCCTTTACCCACACGCTTCATCCTCCTTTACCCAAACACGCTTCATCCTCCTTTACCCAAACACGCTTCATCCTCCTTCCAAACACGCTTCATCCTCCTTACCCAAACACACGCTTCATCCTCCTTTACCCAAAAACGCTTCATCCTCCTTACCCAAAAACGCTTCATCCTCCCTTACCCAAAACACGCTTCATCCTCCTTTACCCAAACACACGCTTCATCCTCCTTACCCAAAAACACGCTTCATCCTCCTTACCCAAACACGCTTCATCCTCCTTTACCCAAACACACGCTTCATCCTCCTTACCCAACACACGCTTCATCCTCCTTTACCCAAAAACGCTTCATCCTCCTTTACCCAAAACACGCTTCATCCTCCTTACCAACGCTTTCATCCTCCTTACCCAAACACACGCTTCATCCTCCTTTACCCAAAACACGCTTCATCCTCCTTACCCAAACAACGCTTCATCCCCTTTACCCAAACACACGCTTCATCCTCCTTTACCCAAAACACGCTTCATCCTCCTTACCCAAACACACGCTTCATCCTCCTTACCCAAACACGCTTCATCCTCCTTACCCAAACACGCTTCATCCTCCTTACCCAAACAACGCTTCATCCTCCTTTACCCAAACACGCTTCATCCTCCCTTACCCAAAACACGCTTCATCCTCCTTACCCAAAACACGCTTCCCTCCTTACCCAAACACACGCTTCATCCTCCTTTACCCAAACACGCTTCATCCTCCTTACCCAACACGCTTCATCCTCCTTACCCAAAAACGCTTCATCCTCCTTTACCCAAAACACGCTTCATCCTCCTTTACCCAAACACACGCTTCATCCTCCTTACCCAAACACGCTTCATCCTCCTTACCCAAACACGCTTCATCCTCCTTTACCCAAACACACGCTTCATCCTCCTTACCCAACACACGCTTCATCCTCCTTTACCCAAAACACGCTTCATCCTCCTTTACCCAAAAACGCTTCATCCTCCTTACCCAAAACACGCTTCATCCTCCTTACCCAAAACACGCTTCATCCTCCTTTACCCAAACACACGCTTCATCCTCCTTTACCCAAACACGCTTCATCCTCCTTTACCCAAAAACACGCTTCATCCTCCTTT
>BNCR01000010.1:27795777-27899458 GCA_014656515.1 Oryzias celebensis
CTTCAGGGCAGGAGCTGCCGCTCGTCTGACAGTCCGGTTGTCTCTCTAATAATCACTTCCAGATTGCTGCTTAATGGCATCACCTGCTCCAGTGTTCCCACCCCAGACCTCCAGAACACGTACTTCATTCTTATGCAGATGTTTGTTATGCATCAATGCAGAATTCCCTGTGTGAGGTTCCCAGCTCAATTTTCCTTCTACAATATCCCTGTCAATGAAGGTTAGTGTTTGATAAGAAGATGTTTGTGCAGCTCTGTCAGGAGAAGGAAGGACGCTTCCTTCTGAAGAGATCCGTTTGGTAGAAAAATGTCTAAAGATTCAGTAACATAAATCACCATGTTATGTACTCCAGGGTTTTATTGGCTCGAGAGATGAGGATAAATGCACGGGGTACAGAGAGGTTGGTATCCCAACTGTATGTGGAAGTTGTACAAGTACGTCGATGTTTGAACTGCTGGAGCTTTATGAGGTTTAGACTCAGACTAAGAGACAGTCACAGCTCAAACCAAAGCTTGATTTCGCGCTTGAGGTCCCCCCCCCCATACAGTGTTGGAAGCCGACAGCACCATTGGAGGTCGTAACTGTTCGAGATAATGACCAGGGATGCCCTGAAACCCGACTCCCCTACCATCTCATCATGTGTTCCTGTGTTGTGCTTTTCCTGTACTAGCGGTGCCAGAGGGCAGATGCATGTTGGCTTTTTGCCGCCACTGTCTCCTTCCTTTCCACGTGTAATCCCACCTTTTCCCTACTGGTCCATCCTTGCCTTCAAGTTTTTGTTGTGTTTTTGCAATGACAATAAAGGAATAATTCTAGCAATAATTTATATGAACTCTTCCCAAACAGGAAATGCAATCCTGCAACGGCCATGTTTTTGCAGGAACTCTCTCACTTCCTTCACCGCACTTTGACATGGTTTTGGGTTGTGGCTTTCCTAAATATTTCAAACATTTTCAACATTCAACAATCCTTAAAAAGGAAACAAAATAGTTTTAAATATTTTTTTAGTTTGGTGTTAAGAAGACAAACACTCCTCTGCTGATTGGCTGCAGCAACGTGTCAGTAATCAGCTTGTGATGCTGAGGATTTTCTCCAGAGCATCTACTGGAACATTATTGAAACTTTAGGAAAGCAACAGTTTGATTTAGCTCCAGCAGAGAAGAAAAATCTCTCTAAATATTCACTGGCCTCATCTGTTACAGTTAAAGGACAACAATCACTGCAGATGATTTTGTAGTTGAAGGTAAAGATCTGATTCCTCTGCTTTTGAAAGAAGTCTCTGACTCTTCCTCCTCAGCCAGGCATCGACTGCTGCTTTTGATGCACAAGGTTACCTGGAAAATGTTTCGCTCTTTCCTCACTGAAGATGTTGGTCTGATTTACACAAAAGGATTTTAACCTTTTTAAACGCCACAGAAAATCCAAAGAAACCTGTCACTTTTCTGTGAATTATCTCTCTAACACACAAAGCTGCTGATGCTTCATCTTTTTCAATTAGTTTGTAGAATGGAGGGCAAACAAATGACGGTCCTGGTTTGTTTATGATTAAAAAACCTGCCTCTTTTCCTGTTAAGGAGGTTTTAGATCACATCGCCTCTAGTGGCTGAGCTCCTTTCAAACATTGATCACTTTTCTCTCTTTCTGGTGAAGAATTTGTTCTGCTGGGAGAGTCTGTTAAACGTGAATGTTTTCAAAGCTACAGCAGCGCCAGAACTGATCGTCAGGAAGAGAACGAGCTGTTGGAGGCTTCAGACCGCAGTACCAGCTGGACGCGTTAGAATCTTTTCTCTGTAGTGCATGTAAATGTCCCTTTTAAAGCGCAGTTTGGATTTTTCTCTGTTTCTGCCTGCACCAGCATGCAGACTCATTCTAAAGCAAGTGTCTCTGATTTCAATCACATGAAAGAATTGCTTTTGGCTGTTAAGGTGAAAGCTCTAAAGATCTTGGATTTACTGGATCTTTTTTGACCTTAGTTTTGGTCCAGGACTTTTTAGGTCTCAAACAGCATCTCCACTCTGGTTAATCTGCTGGATAGACAAACATTTTCATGAAATCGTTGATGGCTTCTTTATAAATCCCTTTTGGAGTGAAGAAACCTTCCTCTTCATCAGCTGTGATGTGTGCCTCACCTCTTTTACTCACGTTCACGTTGCTCCCCGGCGAGGCCGAGTGAGCAGAGGGTGAGTCGGAACATCCGCCTATGCCTGATCTTCTTGTCTGTCAGTTGCCGTGGCAACCATGATGAGCCCCACTCCCTCTTGACCCCTGAACTGTTTTTACAAGCACCTCTATCATTATCCTGAGATGGTTTTCGTTGAGGGCGGCTGAATGTTTCTCTCCTCTTCCTTTCTTCCATCTCTCTGTTATGTGTGTGTGTCGGAGTGGGGGGGTTAAAGAGCATCGCGCTCTGAAATTAATGAAAGTCAATAAAGATGACGAAGAAAGCGCAGATATCAGGTAGAGAAGGTTCTTTCACCGTGGCGTGCAGAACATACCAGTTTAACCTTTTCCACGGTGAGCGCCGCTGCTGTACGTCAGGCCTCGCTCGCCATAGAAATGCCTTTCAAAGGGTTCTGAGAGTCGCACATTCTGTGGAAAAGGTTGCTCACTGATACCTTGACTCACAGATGTAACAGTTGTAGTGAATTATTATTGAATTTACCAGACTGTTGTGGTTAATTTTCAGCAGAGGTTGAAGATTTTTCATGAATCATATCAGTATGATCTGAGTGGACCAGAGGACCATGTGCTGCAGCATCCCTCATCCACAGAGATTTCATCCTTAGTTTGTCACTGATGGAATTCCTTCAACAAGCTTCATGTTTCTGATCAAATGTCAGTTTAGTGGGGATTCTGAGCTTCTTCAAAACATATCCTGATGCTGAACTGAACTCCAGGTTTATGTTTGTTAAACAGAGGAGGGACGTTGTCTGCATTTCAACTTCCACATTTATGAGTCAGCTTGTTGAGGGACATACTACATTAATCTGCTGGAAGAAGGCGGTAAACTGTGGTCATAAAGGGATCTACGCGGTCAGCAGGAATGCTGGAACTTTGTGCCATTTTGCTTCACGTTATTGATCCGAGCTTCTGCAGCTTCAGCACAAACAGAGATCCAGCAGAGCGGGCTGCATCCGTCCGTCACCAGGTGAGCAGCTTCTCTGAACCCTTTATCCCTTCAGGTGTGTCACACTGGCAGCATGACAAACTGAAGAAGCTTTTACTGAGATGCTTTTTGGTTGTTAGATGCTTTTTCTCTCAGAAACCCTGGCTGGATGTGGAGTGAAGGTCTGCAGACACTTTCAGACTCATCGATTGGTGTTTCAGACTTTCTCCTGTCAGACTGAGCAGAAGGTCACTCAGGGTGACCCTGAAAGACTGGTAGGGTTTGATTTCCTTCATCTTCCTCACAGTACATAACTCTTCTCCTGCCTCTCTTCCTCTTCATGGATGTTCCTGTCACTGATTTATCTCTTGTGGTTCCACATGTTCCTGTGTTTTGTGTCTTTGTCTCCTTTCTGTTTTCATGCATGTTTTTTAATCTTAAAAGAACCTGTTTTGCATCAGTGCATCATATATGAGCAGGATAAAATAACGTCATTGGTAAAATAAAGGTCTTTGCTGTTTTTTCTTGACCTAAGAGGAAAACCTCTGTTAAAAAGCATGTTTTGGTTGGTAACACCTGATGATGATAACTTGTCATATTTTTCTAGAAATGTGAAAACTAGTTGAAGGCTTTTGATTGGACTCTTTGCTGCTTGTGTTACCCTGAAGGTTTGTCTGGGTTTCCACCAGCAGACTTTCAGTTGTGTAAGTCACGCTGAGTGTTTTCATCTGATCATTTAAAATTCATCATGAAGATTTTATGACCATCATAAAACAGTCGGCACCAGGGTCTTATTTGTATTCTTACTCATAACTTTTTCTTGTTTTCACACCATTTGGTTTGCAATCCATACTTCTGCTGCTGCTGTTAACAAACCAATTTCCCCTCCGGGTTCAACAAAAAAAAAAACTCCCCAAAAAAAGAACAGGTTGAGAAAAGAAGCTGCGGATTTCTCTTAGAGGCTGCTGGAAAGTTCAGGATTTACATCTCAAATAGATTCTGAGGAGGTCTCAGCTCGATTGGAATCCAGATCATGTTCCTGGAACTGCAGCAGACAAACCCAGAGACGTCGGAAGGGAACAAACTGTGGCTGTGGGTACACGTCCGGCCATTTCAGCTTGTGACTTCATGACTTCATTTTAATGAACAAACCCATCTCAACACATTTCTGGAAACCACGTTTTCATCGCGTCATCTCTGTGGACCTTTCTGTTGTAGCTCTGAATTTCATTTAGGCCCACTCGGATCATCTTTTGATTTATTCTGAAAGCGTTCGCTGTGGGCTTTCCGTTATGATGACGCAGTTTTTCAAAAAAAAAAAAAAAAAAAAACGTTGTTTGACAGGATATAGTTCACATTAGGATATAGAACAGAGCAGTGGGAGTTCATTACAAACGTGTCTGAGTTGTGGGCGGGACCATTGCTGTGAAGTAAGCCCATCTCTTTGGTCCATCCAGCGTATTTTCCTCATCGTAAATATGAATAATCTTTCAAACTGCATTTTTTTGTCTGCTCCTGATTCACAACAATTTGAATAAAGGAATACTCAGAAATATCATCTTAATTTTCTTTAAATGTGTTTTCCATCTTCAGAATAATGCTTCAAGGACATGTTAAAAACGCCACAAACGCTGTTTTCATCAGAGTGGGTCTTTAAACCTGCTGTTCTTTGAGGTTCCTGTTAAGTAATGGCAGATTTCCTTGATTTTCCCTCTAAATTCAGGGAAAATGAAAAGCTGCTGCTTGGAAACCTTCATTAAAGCAGCTTCAAAGTGCTGAACGTTACAGAAGAGGAGCAACCCAGAATGGATGCTTAACCTGATCTGATCCTGAACTAAAACAATGACGCTCTCAAACAGAAAGTGACAAAACGTCGCTTCCTCTGAAGCTCTAATTGGTCTTCAGAAAAGATACAAGAACACAATCAGTCTGACCTGCAGTGCTCTCTTGTTTCCTATTAGTTTTAATTGACTCTGTCTGCCTTCATGTGTCCACCCCCACGCTGCCCCCCTTCCTCCTGACAGCAGCAGATCTCTGCCGTCAGCAGGGGGGTGCAGGAATGACAGGAAGTTGGAGATTTAGTCAGGTGACACGTCCGGCTGGGGGGCTGCTGGGGTCCAGCAGCTGTCGTGACGCCTGACCTCCTCCTGCTCCGGACATGACAGGAGGGATGGCTGAGTGTCAGCTGAGCTGCTTTGCTGTCGCATCTGTCATGGCCGGTGATACGGCAGTCATGTTTTCTGAGCGGACTGAAGGATTATTTATTTTTTGTCTTCTGTAAAGCAAAAGCGAGTGAAGGGCGTCCTGTCCAAACTTCTTCTCCTTCCATCTGGGGGTGCAGCCCTCAGCAGAGCTCTGCCCCCAGAATGTCGGCTCCTTCAGTCGATGCGTTTGTTTTATTTATGCCTTATAAATGTTACTATGCTGCTTGAAGACATTTCTCAGCATTTGCAGGTATGTGTGTGTTAGTAAACTGCTTCTAGGTGAGTCACTACCACAATGACGAAGTCTTTCTTCATGGTTTATGAATCGTTTTACAGCCTGAGTCTGATGCTGGATCTCACCTGTTGTCCGTGGTTAAAGCTGCAGATCAGGACATTCGTTACATACTTGCACAAACTCATTTTTACTGTTTAATTTCACAATTCCAGCAGATCTTGGAGGAACCAGGGACCAGATCATTGAAGCAATAAATCCATAAAAGTAAACCTGGAGTTCTTTGAAAACGCTGAACTGTGAAGCGACACTGGGAACACAAAAAGATCCATTCTGTCAGGCAGAAAAGAGTTTCTCCATCAGCTTATGCAAAAGATCAATGTTAAAATTCAACGATTGGTGTAAAAGTGCAGCCGGAACCTGGAACTCTGCGGAGCCTGAAGGTTGGACACAGACGCTTGGCTTTTAGAACGTCCTCATCTCCCATTCCTGATGCGGGAGCTTTCTGCCTCTCAGCAACGGGAAGTTCCTCAGCTGGACTGAATCAAATTAACTGATTTGATCTGAACCTCTGCAGAAGAAGCGTAACTAGGCAACCTTATCTCTGACTCCTCCTATGACTTTTTAATGGCTGATGATGTGACAGCAGACGAGGGCTGAGAACTAAAACCAGAGATGAGACCTGAACCTGAGACGCTTCGACCAAATCATCAAATCTCACTTCAAACGTGTGTATTTCTGTAAAGTAGAAGGAACCAGAAGAGCAGAGTCAATGTGTGAATGCAGTTCACACAGACGCATAAACAGAATGACCAGATCTTTCTGATCTTCTAATCCAAACCACAGACGTTCCTTCAGGGGTCAGAAGACCTGGTTCTGCTAACGTTTGGGTTCAGCCTTTGTCTGAACACATGAACACAGTATGCTGATGTTCTCAGTGGTTGGAAAAGTCAAAGTCCATCAGCTGTTTACACGTGTGTGTGGGTCAGATCCGTTAGTCCCTGCTCTGGGGGGGCAGTTCTGAAGCATTTGGTGGGTCCATAAGGTCCAGCAGCAGCTCTGAACTGAAGGATTAGACTGTTTTCATAATACTTTCTTACTGAACCTCTGAGCAAACACGTCACTTCGGCAACATACTCGGAATCTCACCATGTTGGACCTGACTCGGTGAAAAGGAATTTTGGGAACAGTGGGGTTCATCTGCCTTTTTCCATTTTCCATCTTTTTGAAATCCCTGCAGAACGATTGGATTGTTGCTTAAAGACTTTCTATGTGCCGTCTGCCTCCTTCACAGTAAAAAAGCTGCATTTATCCCATTTCAGTCCAGATATTGTGATCTCACTCACCAATACTCTGCAGAGTCGCATTAGCTCTGAGAAGGCTTTTCTTCACAGATTCAAATAAAGCACAAAGTAAAACTATTTACTTTACTGGACAAAAAAACTGGTTTAAACGCTGTTTTCCACTCGCAGACGTGGAGTTAAAGTGTTTCATGTCTGTTTATCAGAGTTTTGAGTGTAAACTAAAAGCGTGTTGTAATTTATTGTTATTCTGTGTCTTTGTTAAATGAGTCTGCTTTGATGAGCTCCAGCTTCTGTCTTTCTTCTCAGTTTGTCTTGAGGGACTGAAGGATTCCTCAGAGAGTGTCAGGGTTGGCGTGTGGACACAAATGCAGACGGAACTCGGAAATGGAAAAAGTCAATAGTTTTAATGGCTCGAAAGAGGTAATCAAAACAAGAGTAACAAAACCACCCGACAACCCGTGCAAGGGAGACGAGGGTATATGACGGGAAGAGAGGATTGACCAAATGACAAACAGGTGTGTTAGGGGGGAGGGAACACCTGAGGGAAAACGACAAGCGACCTGTGAAAACGGAGAGCACAGGAAGTAACAACAAAATAAAACCGGAAATGACTGCAACTGAAAATAACAAATCGACCTGGTTCCAAAACCCTGCAGTACCCCCCCCTCAAGGTGCGCCTCCTGGCGCAGGGGGAAGTTTGTTCCGATGCCGCCGATTGAAGTCCCTGATGAGTTCAGGGTCCAGAATGCGTGAAGCAGGCTCCCAGGACCTCTCCTCAGGTCCGTACCCCCGCCAGTCCACCAGGTACTGGAGACCACGACCCCGTCGCCGAACGTCCAACGGGCGACGGACAGTGTAGGCCGGTTGGCCATCAATGATGCGGGGAGGGGGTGGCGGAGAGGATGGCTGCTGCAGAGAACTCGTGACGTGTGGCGTCAGCTGAGAGACGTGGAAGACCGGATGGATGCGCAAGGACCTGGGCAAGCGCAGCCTGACTGCCACAGGATTGATGACCTTGATGATCTCGAAAGGTCCGATGAACTTGGGGGACAGCTTTTTGGATTCTGTCCGAAGCTTGATGTTTGAAGTGGACAGCATGACGAACTGGCCCGGTAGATAAGCTGGTGCTGGAGTGCGTCGGCGATCCGGCAACCTATTATGGACAACCCCTGAACACAACAGGGCCCGTGACTCGGAAAACACCTCAGTCAGGTCATGACATTCAGACGGATCCCTGAATGGGTCAGGTGAGGGCGGCCGCCCTACTGGGACGGCGGGATCTCCCCCAGGAGGCCGAGCTGAACGCAAACATGTGGTGTGACATTTCTCACTCCAGCCAGAGACACGGCTTTAGGGCCAGTCGATGACTGGGTTGTGAGCCATTAGCCAAGGGCAACCTAATACCAGTGGGTTCTGTGGGGAGGAAAAAAGGAAAAAACGGGTGTGCTCGTGGTGATTGTCTGACACAATCAGATGAACCGGCTCAGTGACTCGTGAGACGGTGGCTAATTCATGGCCGTTGAGGGAGACCACTCGTAAAGGACGGGGCAAAAACTCAGACTTCAGACCGACCTGTTTGGCTAGCTCGGCGTCCATGAGGTTCTGCTCTGCTCCTGAATCCACCAATGCTCTGACAGAAACTCCCCCTTTTTGGAACATAACCCGAACATCCAAAACACAGGAAGCAGGTCTCGGGATAGTGGGAGCCGGACCACGGCTCTTAAGCGCGCCCACTCTTATTGATGAGTTGGGGCAATCCCTGCAGAAATGACCCCGGCCGCCACAGTAAAGGCACTCACCTGCCGCCATCCGCCGCCGTCGCTCGGAAACTGTCAGTCTGCCACGGCCGAGCTGCATGGGTTCCTCTGAGACTAAAGACGGGGGTTCTGCGGAAAAAGCAGCAAAGTCAGGTGAGTCCATGATCCTGTGCTCAACAGGACTGCGTCGGGGGCGGGGTGCCACCCTGCCATGCTCCTGCTTGTGGTCCTGCAGGCTATTGTCAATTCTGATGACCAGGGCGATGAGGGGTTCCAAGGAGGAAGGTAACTCGAGAGCAATTAATCTGTCCTTTAATTCCTCGGATAGTCCCTCCACAAAAGCGTCCATGAGCGCAGTGGTGTCCCAACCACTAGTGGAGGCCAAGGTCCGGAACTCGATGGCATAGTCAGCTACCCGTCGGTCCCGCTGCCTTAATCTCATAAGTGCCCGAGCCGCCTCTCTGCCTGGCTTAATATGGTGAAACACCTGCTTGAACGCCTCCAGGAAGGCCGAGAGAGATGCGCAGGTCGGGGCTCCACGTTGCCACTCAGCGGTAGCCCAGGCTGCAGCTCTGCCGGTGAGGTGGGAGATGATGAAAGCCACCTTGGCTTGGTCCGAAGGATAGTGAGGCGCTTGCAACTGGAAGTGGAGTTCATACTGGGTAATGAAAGCCCGACAGTCCCCAGAATCTCCCGAAAAACGTTCTGGACGGGCTAGTTGCGCAGTTGGAGCGACCGGAACACTCTCCCAGGTCCCCTGGATCGGCGTGGGAGACGATGGGCGTGCCGCGGGAAAAGCCGGCGGATGTTGAAAACGCTCCGTCAGTTGCTCAAAACGTTCACCCAGTGCGGCGAATTGCCGTTCGTGACGGCTCGACATCTCCAGTAATCCTTGCCGTAAGCAAGACATCTGCTCCTCCTGTTGGCGAAGCAATGTCCGTAACGTCTCCGCGTCTGCTGCGTCCATGTTACTGGTCGGGTGGTAATGTCAGGGTTGGCGTGTGGACACAAATGCAGACGGAACTCGGAAATGGAAAAAGTCAATAGTTTTAATGGCTCGAAAGAGGTAATCAAAACAAGAGTAACAAAACCACCCGACAACCCGTGCAAGGGAGACGAGGGTATATGACGGGAAGAGAGGATTGACCAAATGACAAACAGGTGTGTTAGGGGGAAGGGAACACCTGAGGGAAAACGACAAGCGACCTGTGAAAACGGAGAGCACAGGAAGTAACAACAAAATAAAACCGGAAATGACTGCAACTGAAAATAACAAATCGACCTGGTTCCAAAACCCTACAGAGAGGATTTAGAACTTTAAGCAGCAGATCGGCTTCACCTTTTATTTATATCAACTGAATATTTTCTGCATTTTACTTCCATCAGTCTGTGGGTGAATTCTTCTGTCGCACGTTAAATTCATGTTTCTGATTTGTTCCTGTCCTTTACTGAAATGTTTGTCTCTGGTCCGGTTTCAGTTCTGTTTCAGTGTTGGGGGGGACCAAGTGTGTCACTTCCTGTATTCTCTCTGCTGTGCAGAAACTGTAGTCTTTGTGTTGACATTGTTAGTTCATTTCTGCTTTTTGTGGAGGTCAGAAGGTCACAAGTTGATCTAGTTTGAATGTTTCAGCTTCTCTTTTGTTGTGTCAAACCTTCTGGTTTTGCTTCCATCACTCCTGCACTTTGGAGCATCAGCATGACCTCAGTACTGCTTCTCTACATCATCTTCTTCATCCTCATCTTCTTCATTACTTGTCTTTTCACTTCCTGGAATTCTGCAAAGCAGCTTTTCCTCTTTGTCCTCTTTGATTTTGGTGCAAAATGTGTTTTTTTTTCTGAGGCTCTCACAGGCCATTTTTGCAGGAACACGGAGTCATAATTGATTCAAAGCGACAAAAACAAAGTAAAGCGGTTTGATGACAGAGACCTCCACGACCTTCATGTTCTTGTGGTGGATTTTCACATGTCCATGTGGAAATGGGGTTCTTTAGATGATGCAGTGCAGATTGGACAGAAGGCTGCCATAAACTGACAGCAGGTCATCCACTCATCTGAATGTTCAATGAAAATGAGGAGGCTGCTCCTCTGTCAGAGTTCCTCTGCACCGAATCGCTCCAACAGGCCTCCTCCTCCGCTTCCTCTTCCTCCTCATGAATTCATCGGGTCACAGCTCTCAGCTCCTCCACCTCCTGGTTTGCGGTTCGTTCATCTTAGATGCTGAATCGAGATTTCAGTTCCCATCATTCCTGTGCAGGTGTGATGGGCAGCATCACTTCAGGTAAGTTTTGTGAAGGTGTGTCTCTGGGAACTGATGGAACAGGTGAACCAATCTTGAGGAAACTTTCTGCAGTCAAAGGTCTGATGACACTTTTTCTCAGAGGACGATCTTCGATCTTTGCACACAGAGATCCATCACAAGCCGGACCAACAAAGGGATGGTGCTGTTACAGCTTTTGCTGTAAATTTATCAGGTTTCTTGGCTGCTTGTGAGAAATTTGCCTCTCAAACTGTCTCACAGGGTGACAGACTTTTCCAGGCTTTAGTCAACCAGGAAATTAGTGTGCAGAGCATCCCGCCGCGCTTTAACGCGTCGACACGTTTTTTCTATCTTGGTTCGTAACCTCCTGGAACAGCTTCTGTGTTTTGCTGATGTGGGGACCGTAGTGATGGTGCTCCATGCGACTGACACTCTCACTACGGTGACAGTTCTGCAGACGTTCTGGCATCTGGACGTCCAGCAACACGATTACAGTTTCACTTTAGGAGCTACTGATTGCGTTTCAAATTGAGCTGCAGATTTATTGAAAAACACAATGATGTCCGTTGAGTTGGTTACTGTCAGCTGTTTCATTTCTCATCAGCTGCATGTATTTGAATACTACCTTCATGCTAGCGTAGCTTTCTGCTGCGACTTGAACACTTGCTCCTCAGCTCCAGCAGCACAAGAAGTCCCAAATTTATGAGTGAAAACAAAACCCAAATTTCCCATAAAATGGTTTCTATTTTTTTATTTTTCTTGAAATCTGTATCAGATGGAACGCGGGACGCCATCAATGGAGGTGTGACTGTAAGTCAAAACTGCACTTACGGTTTCTTTGAGGACATCAGAGTTACTAGTTCAACCGAAGGAGGATAAATCTGTCACCATTATCATTATCAGTCTGTCAGCTTGACTTTGAACACATTACAGAGCAACCTGCCAAGGAGAAATGCTAATTACGCTAATTACAAAACAGCGACGTTATCCTGTGTGTGATGTGAAACACAAATGGAACAGGATGCAGGCGCCACTTTGCCTTCCATAATTGCATGTTACCATTTTATTGCAGAAGAGTGCATTAGACGGGGACGCTCTCGGACGGAGGTCTCTTCCATAAAACCCATTAGCTTCTGTGTGATAGCAGATGGAGAGCACCTGTTAAAATCAGGAGCCGCTTTTTCCCTCTGACCCTGAATGCAGCCTGCGAGTGTGGAGGGCTTTAGAGGGGCCAGCCTCACACAAGTAATTACATGACAACCTTTAAATAACTGTTGTCTATAGGTGCCATTTGATAATGTGTCTGCACTGGTTGGTCTTAAAAATACAGCCAGAGAGAGTGGGGTCCAGAGCAGGGAAAAGCAGCCATTTATAACTGCGGTTTGGCAGGAGAGGCTGGACGGAGTCATTTATCTCTGTGGTTGGGAGGAAGCTTCTTCTCTGCTCATTATGTAAATCTCATGATGTGGGTCCATGTGCTGGAGCACGTTGTTTTCTGAAACAATACCACCTTAAATTGAATAATTGAGTCCTTTTTTGCTCCATAGACACACAAAGTCGCTCTGAAAGAAATGTCCCAGAAGGCATTTCTTCTGAAAAGTTCTTCTGATGTTTTCTCCTCCTCGTTTTACTGAAGGACTCTGTGAAGCGCTTCAGTTTCAGCAGCATCACAGTTTATCTTTATGAACGAAAGCCCTTTGATTTCTAAATGTAACAGCTGAAACATTCTTGTTATTGAAAGCGTTCAACACGACTTACCAACAACCACAATGAAGAAGGATCAGAACTTTATGAAAATGAGTTCAGCTTCATCAACACACCCGAGAGCTTCCACTCTGACTGTTATTCTGAGGTTTAAAACTAAAAGCAGGTCGACAACGTCCAACAACAACATGGAAGTCACCAGACCTGCTTCCTGAACTGGAAAGATCTGGATTTACATCAGCAAAAGTCACTACAGATATTTTAGAAAAACTGTCGGAGTTGAACGTGAAACAGACCTGAACATCATTAGAGAGTTAAATTGTTGCTAAAATACATCAACATCTGCAAAGAAGTGACATCTGCATCTCAAAAATGCAAACGTCTGCAGACGAACAAAATGAAAGATCGAGTTAGATTTGATGAAACGTTCTTGAACAGGAAGCTGAATGTGAGGTCCAGACCACCATCTGTATCAGAGAGCTGGCCTGAGAAGGACAACTCAATCCAGCTGCCATTTTTATTGGTACTTCCCTGTTGAAGCAGACGTCAACAGTAAGCAGTGATTGGTCTGAGTCGATGTGAGTCAAGTTTCCATGGCAACCACTCTCACCAGTCATAGGTGAGCTTGTTGGAAGGAACTGCCATTTAACAGTGGGCTACAAAAAATCTGTCGATCAAATGTTTTTAACGTTGGAATACTTGTATTCAGGCATCTGATTGGTCAGTTTATAACTTGAACTACATCAAAAATATTTTAAAAAATGAGGATTATCAAGAAGATGTAAAAAAAAAGTAACAGAGCAAGAATGGTTATTCTGACAATAGAATGATTGAATAATAGCTGTGTATTTCTCTGTAGAAGTCTATGGGATTTTGGCTATTTGGAACCAGCAGGTACTTCCTGTTTGCAACGTCAGGGGGGAGGGGTCGCTCAGTCCAGTTCTCATATACAGTCAACACTTCATACGAACAAAACTAGTGTGTCAAAGTCACATCAGCTGTCTTGGTTTGGATGGATGTAAACTTTACTGTTCAATGTTTGTCCTAAAGTGTTCATGACAGAGACAGACAGTAACTGGGTTGTCTGTAATCACATCTCCATGTCTGGGTTCATGAGATCCTTCTGAGACTCTCCCAGTGTGGTGAGCGTCACCATCTGGAGCAGGAGCTGCATTCTCTCTTTTCTGTTCAGGAGGAAGAGCATGATTACTGATGGTTTTGATCAAAGTTCATGTTTGTATTTTTATTCTTAGTGGTGCTGAGAGCTGCTTCATCCGTTCAATTCAGTTCGATTGGATTTTATTTACACAGCTCTATATCACAGCACAGTTGTGTCAATGGGCTTCACACGAGTAATTGTGCAAAAACATCAATCATAAAATGGAGACAAAAGCTGGTTAAACTAAACTAAATGTGGCTTCCTGTCCTTGGACCTTCCTTCTCGTGAGAAAAACAATTTCAGGAAAAAAAAAAGAAACTTCAGGGATGTCCACATGAAGGAGGGATCCTCTCCCAGCCGGACAGACGATGCGCTGGAACTGTTAAAGAAGAATTATTTTATGGAACTCTACAACTACATGTTTGAATTGGAAATCTTTGAAATCACAGAAAGGTTTGTGACCTGAACTCTGACATCTTTCATGAATGTGAACCTGATCAAAGCAGGATCAGGTAGAGGTGGAGCTGGACATCACTGCCTCACCTGGCCGTCGTTCTGCCTCTGAGTGGTCTTCAGACAACAACATCCATCAATCTTTGTGTCTGCCCAGATTCCTGCCCATGTGACCTCAGTGAGGGTCGCTGTGTGAAGGCAGTCAGTCAGTCTTTGTTGACCCATTCCTCTTAAGTATCTGTTCTCACCTTGTCAGAGCAGCGGCGGCAGCCAGCGCTAACGCCCCGCGCCGGCTCTGACACGTCCTGATTGGTCATTGAGCACCAAGCTTTATTTGACTGTCCATCAGAGCTGAAAGCTCAAGGGCCCCCGTCTCTGCTCAAAGCCAGCTCCCTGGGGCCTCCAAGGTCACCTGAGGAGCGCCGTGGAGACAACCTTGGTGGGATGGGGCATAATATGAATCCCATCATCCTGAGCGGTGAAATAATGGTGCCGTAAATTCAATAAACAACCGGTCAGACCTGACATCACCTTCTTTTCATGACATCTTTTTCTGACAGGATAAAGTAATACAGCGCTCCCCGCAGAGTCCCTGAAAACCGTCAACTCCTCCGCTCTAAATGTCAGTGCAGCCGTGCATGAAAAGAGGTAAATGGAAGCAGGTTGTTACGAAGGAAGAGGACGCATGAACCCGCCCAGCTCCAGCACAGCCTGAACCGCTGCTACACTCACGGCCAGCAGGAGTTCTGTCATCAGACCTGCAGGTCCTGGAGTCCTGTCCAACCACACATGATGGTTGTCAAGCTGCAAACATGTATGTTGATTTTAGACAGAAAGACTTTGAAGGTTAAACATGTTGAATTTACATGAAGTGAAAGAGTTTTCTGTCGGCTAAACAACTGAAGAGAATATTCAGAATTTGGGCTTTAATCTTTCCTGACATTCACCTAAAACACTTCAGACAAAGAATTTGACATATGTTTTAAATGTCTAAGAGCCATCTAAATGACTTTAGAATTCTGGTTTGTCAGGGTGAATACATCTATTCAAACACATTCTTTAGAAATCATACAGTGTGATTTGCTGCTTTTCCATTCTGTCTCTCACAGTAAAGATGATACACATTACAAACACTTTTTTACTGGAAAACATGGACTAAAAAAACATATAAAAGTATAGAATCCAAGATTATTGTCTTTGTTGAGAGGGAAATAAAGAGTCTGCAGATCTAGAAAAGTCAGTTGTGATGTCTTCTGTCTTTGACGTCAACATTGACTTTGTATATAAAATCAGAGGAGTGTTTTATATAACGCAATTATGTCATAAAATGCAATTTATCTTTAGATACAGTTAGAATCAACATGATTGTACTTTCTTCACTCCAAAGTATCCTAGATTAGATGTTACGACAGACCAACACCTTTGATATCAAAAAGAACACCACTCGTTCTACCAATGTACATGTATGCCTTTAGGCAAAAATAAGGCCCACTCCTAAAATACTGAACACTGACACCTTGTTCCACTTTTTTACCAGAACTTGGTCCCAAAAATCCTAAAGATCATCGGAGAATTCTTCGGACTCTCCTCTGAGTTCAAAGAAACTGTTTAAGGAAGCAATTAAAAGATGAAAGTTGATCAGATGTGACTCCCGGGGTCGCTCCAGATGTGTAAACGAAGGACACAAAACAATGACTGCCCCCCTCCCCCAGACTGGAAGTTCGGAAATTCAAGGTCATCTCAGTCTGGACCCGCTCGTTACCTTTCAAAAATGAGCTGAAATCAATAAGAATCAATCAAGTTAATTTCAGGTTTTGCAGGGAGAAGATGTCGGCAGGACGGAGTCTCGGTTTTCGCTGCGGTTTTCCCTCCCCAGCTTGTCCTCCTGCAGGTGAGGGGGGTCCTCTGCTCGGCCATAAAGCTCTCGGCTGCAGCTGACAGAAAACCATTTAGCTTTGATGGACATCGCCTCTGATGGAGGCAAAGCTGCTCCGACACCCTTAAAGAACACTTCTCTCATGATTACATTTACATTTAAAGGGTCACTTCAGCCAAATCACACATCTACTTTACCATGTACTCATAGTCTCATCTATTTGTGCAGACACTTGGGTTGATGTGATGGGCCTTTTTAATACCTGATCTTCTCACAGTCAGGTTTTTCTGGACCAGATGAGAAGAGGCGGTCAAAGCAAATGCAGCAAAGTGGTTGAAAATGACATTTTAAAGAACACCAATGCAAACAAATATCTATCGATAGTGCTGTGAAACTGTGCTCTGTCAAGTAAGATCTCCATTTCAGGGAGAAAAAGTGCATTAGAAGCCATGTGGGTGTTAGGTTCACACTTCTCATTCAAGGATTATTTTCACATCTCTACTGTGGAACCCCCCCCCCCCATTTTCTACCAGATTAACAGCAGCTGAAGATCTTCACACAGACTCACGCTCTGGATGGTCACATTTGACAGAGGAGTCTGAATGATCACATTTTCAAGGTCCCGCCCTCTTTGGGACAGTGGAATGGGTGGGAATCCTGATAACCCCCCCATCTGGTTTGCTTTCAGACACAGACCTCTGAGGGGACAGACCGAAGCAGAACAAACCAAAAGCTGACAAGAATGTGTGATCCAAACAGGTTTCAGTTCTTTATCAGATCTAAAGAACAGGTCTGTAAATGAATGTCTGGATGGATGCTGCTGTAAAAATAAATACAGATTTCTTAATGAAGAGTTTTCTGTTTTCCATTCATCTACTGAACCCTCTGAATCCCTTTCCAGGTCACACAACTACACTCCAAACATGACGTTCCTGCTGGCTCCAACGAGCAAAAACCCCACAGAGACGCCGTATTTACCGCAGAGTCGGCTGCCAAATATTTGGAAGAAACGCAGAGGCTACTGTTAGAGGATGAACAGCTATTACCCAGTCATTCTAATGGTCAGAACTACTGCTCTGATACCTTTCATGACTATTTTTGTAATAATTCTCATTTTTCAGGATATTCTTCTGTAGTTCCAGTTATAAACGGACCAATCAGAGGCCTCAAGAGAAGTAGGTGGCGCCTGCTGACCCCCACGTCCAACGTTCAGAACGTTTGATCGACATAGTTGCTGCAAGCTGTAGGGGTGTGGCTTTCCAACACGGTCACTCCTGATTGGCAAGAGTGGTTGCTATAGAAATATTGACTCAGGCCAATTCAAAACAATCACTGCTGACTGACAATGGCTGACTTCAACATGGCGGCGACTGTATCACGGAAACACTGAGAGGAACGAACCCAGCAGCAGTTGGGCGAAGGCGGGGTTCACCCTGAAGGTGGTGGTCACAGGTGGTCACAGGGCAGATCTTTAAGTTTTTTCATGGTCACATCTTGTCTTCTGATGAAGTCATTAAAAGGACACAGCCCCTCCCATAAGGATCTTTTTCAGCTCGTCAGCAGAGGTTTAACTGTTTGTTAAAGCTCCTCCGTACCAAACGCTCTGCATTAGCAGACTCTCAGATAGAAGCCAGTGATCTGAGAGAGCTCGGGGTGTCAGCTGTTGCCCCCTGTGTTTTGACAGACCTGCTCCATGTTTGCATGTATCTGTGTCTCGGGGAGGATGCTCTGTCATCTGGCCGCTGCATTAACCCTCTTGTTTCTCCTGCAGAGCTGCAGCCGCTGCAGCAGTAGACCTGCAGCCCCTCTGCCCTCTCTCTATCGCTCCCTCTGGGGACGGCTCCTCTGCTGCGTCCAGACTTGTCAGAGCAGATTCTCGTCAAATTACCGATGTCCTGCATTGGTGTAATTGCTTGCCAAACCCACTTCACTGATGCAAATTTAAAGGGTCGCCTGTGATGGAGATAATGCCAAATTGGTTTTGAGATTTTGAGACGTCCACTCAGCATGGTCAGATAGATATGTGGGACCTCACTTGAAAAAAGCAGAAATGAAATGAGGCGCTGCCTGTGTGGGGAATGCTGATTTGGCGTTACAGAGTATTGGCGAAGGCTGATGGATTTCTGCTCCTGCAGCTTGTTCCTCACACAGCAAATAATTGTAAGTGTATCTGGAAGCTTCATAACGGACTCGCACGCCGCAGTCATAACACCTCCTCTGCTGTAATGTTCAATTGTCTGAGCTAAGTAGCCATTAATCATTGGGCGGATGGGGGGATTGGTGTGGTGGGTGGAAGGGGGGCATAGTTGGAGCCCAGCTCAGCTGCAGTGTGACCCGACTTCTAATGAAGAAAGTGCCTCAAAGTGGCGCCGCAGCCTCAGTGGCCGCATGATGATGATGTCACCTGATGGGGCCGGCGCTGCGCAATTATGGCTCATTTTGTGAGGACTGATCCCTGGGGGGTCCAGGAGCCAAATGTGATGAATTTAGAGATGAAAATGCTTGTGGGGAAATTAGCAATTAGAGTAAAGAAGAAGTGAATGGAACATTGATGCTAACTAGAATGAAAGATGCATCCCAGAGCAGAGCAGCGATCTTCCTCAGAACGGCTTTCGGATTCTTCAAGTGTTCAAACCATACGTCTCCTCCCATCCATCTGCATGCTTTGATGAGTCGCACATGTATTTCTGGTCCAGATGTGGCCTAAAGGTCACAGATGAACCAACCAAACAGTAACATGTTGATTGCAGTCAGCATTTGGAAAACTGGATTGTCTATGGTTTGCTTTGATCCAAACAGAGTCCTAAAAGGAAGTTCTGTTTTTCTTTTCATGACCTTTAAACTCTTCTCAGAAAAAGTTAATGAACATTCATTTTTATACAAACTCTAAAGAACAATTGTTTCAACTTTAACGAGGATTATTATTACATAAATAATGTCAATGTAGTCAAACTTCTCATAATGTTTTATGTAGTTTTCCAAACTGGAATAAAACCACAGAAAGTCTTGTTTTTGTGTCTTCGATGTTTTTCAGATCAGCTGCCTTTCCTGCACTGTTGATGTGTTTTTACTTCTCATTTAATGGACAGCTCACGATGTAGAAAAGTGAACATATTCAGACTTGAAATGAGTTACCGGCTCAGGTGGAGGACTTGAAGGATCTCAGCATCACGGTGGGAATGAGGAGTAAATTGACAGGAGCCGCAGGCCTCTTCTCCTGCTCTTCAGGGGGGAGCAACAATCTCTACGGCTACTCCTTCCATGAAAGTGAGAGTCCTCCATCTGTGCGTATGGTAGTTTAGAGCAATCCCTCTCAGTGCTTTTGTATTCATGAGTTTTTGTGTTTATCATTTCCATAAACGATGGTTCAAGTTTGGTTTTCTTTTAAGTTCAATGTCCTGCTCTTTTTCAGCTCCACCCCTGTATCCCATGGCGGTCCAGTGACCTGCTCATGCAAAGAACCTAACATGAGTAACTAACAGGACCTGAGGCCTAATTTATAAACACCGACACGTAAAACCATTAAGGTAAACAGCTGGAAACTTGGGATTTCAATCTGCAAAGAGTGTCCACACATTTGTCAGATAAAGTGTGAGACAGCACTATCTAGTCTGTTCCCCTTCATTTCCCTTCTAGTAGAACTTGATCTTTTGTCTTTTTTTTTTTTTTGTGGAAATAAAAATAAATAAAGAAATTGAACTGAATCAATTTTTGGAAAAAAATAGAAAGAAACTCCCCAGGAACCACTGACAGTATCAGCAGAGCCGCAACCCCGCAGAGCCGCAAGCCTGCAGAGCCTGCAAGCCCGCAGAGCCCGCAGAGCCGCAGAGCCCGCAGAGCCGCAAGCCCGCAGAGACGCAAGCCCGCAGAGACGCAAGCCCGCAGAGCCCGCAGAGCCCGCAAGCCCGCAGAGCCGCAAGCCCGCAGAGACGCAAGCCTGCAGAGCCCGCAAGCCCGCAGAGCCCGCAAGCCCGCAGAGCCGCAAGCCCGCAGAGACGCAAGCCCGCAGAGCCCGCAAGCTCGCAGAGCCGCAAGCCCGCAGAGACGCAAGCCCGCAGAGCCCGCAAGCCCGCAGAGCCCGCAAGCCCGCAGAGACGCAAGCCCGCAGAGCCCGCAAGTCCGCAGAGACGCAAGCCCGCAGAGACGCAAGCCGGCAGAGCCCACAAAACCGCAGAGCCCGCAAGCCCACAGAGCCCGCAACCTCGCAGAGACGCAAGCCCGCAGAACTGCAAGCCGGCAGAGCCCGCAACGTCGCAGAGCTGCAAGCCGGCAGAGCCCGCAGAGCCCGCAACCTCGCAGAGCTGCAAGCCCGCAGAGCCCGCAAGCCGGCAGAGCCCGCAACCTCGCAGAGACGCAAGCCCGCAGAGCTGCAAGCCGGCAGAGCCCGCAAGCCGGCAGAGCCCGCAAGCCCGCAGAGCCCGCAAGCCCGCAGAGCCGCAAGCCCGCAGAGCCGCAAGCCCGCAGAGCCCGCAACCTCGCAGAGACGCAAGACGGCAGAGCCGCAAGCCCGCAGAGCTAAATCAGAGTCCAGGATCAGGCGGCAAGAATGGATCAAACGCTTGGTATGCTGGCAGAACGACACAGGCAATGCTCATAGTCTATGATGACATGATAAGGACCAGGTGTGGAGACGGCTGCAGTCAGTATTCAGGTGGTCGCTCTCTCTGATGACCAGAGGGGGAGACAGAGCGTTGCCTCCTGACACACAGACTGAAACAACAGACATTTGTGCGTCAAGCTTTTCATTTTTGTCACCACTTAGAAATGGGATGGGTTATGAAAGTCAGAACTCAAAAACTCAGTTGGTACCGATGGTTCAAAACCCAGATGTCTGTGCTTCTTCTGTCACTTGTACTCTATTCAGTTTTGCTGTGCAGTCCTTTGAGCAAAAGTGTGTCTGTACTTTACAGCTAAAGGTTCTAATTCAGCGACCGGTTGGATCAGAACGATCTGTAAAATGCTTCAAAGCAGAGGGGTCAGCAACATTTATGACATGAAGTACCAGTTTGACATTCTCTCCTGAACCACTGCCATCACCAGCTATAACACAAACTCATGCTGGTCACCTCTCAGTGTAGCCCGTTTGGGGTCAGCATGTCATTCATTTGCACTGGTTTGGCAGAGTTTTTATGCTGGATGTCCTTCCTGACACATAACTGTCTTTTGAAGGCATAGGGAGACCCAGTTAGGCAGCAGCCTGAGAGGTTTTGTCTCAGATCTCACACTGGATTTTTTAACTCATTGCCCTGGGAAGTAAGGTGTCCTGTAAGACCCAGCTAACGTTAATGAGAACTCTAATAGAAAGAAATACAAAAACATTTCCAACATGTCTAAAACACATTTTTCATTCACAAACAGCAGGTCATAGCGTTTTTTTAAACATAATTGTGCATTAACTGATAAAAATGATTTCATAACAACACTGCAGTGGGAATACAGGCCAAAGCTGGAACAGAACTGTGAGTACTGTTTGATTAAAACCAAAATATATGGTATTTCATATCTACAGCAACAGGACTGGATACGTCAGAACCAAATACCATCAATAGTCCTTCACAACCATAAAAGAAATAAGAATTTGTTTTTGGCTGATCTTTTGTTACATTATGACACAGGGCCTGAATAACTTAATGTCAGTTCATTCTGTGATGGTGCTTTTATTGCATTTCAAATGTTTTTATGTTTTTGTTACTTTTCTAATTATAGTAGTTTCTGTAGTTTATATGAAGTTTATATGAAATTTCTGCAATTGTACAGCGTTTTTTTTTCTGTTTTTCACTCTCAGTAAATGGAGTGTTAACCTGCAGTATTAAGATTCAAACTTGTTCACATTTCATTTTGACATTTGGCTAAACAGAAAGAAAGTCTGAGTATAATCTGACCTTGTGTCATGGTGCTGCTGTGGCTCCTCCTAATTGGACTCAGCTATACACTCATCTGGTCTAGTCCTGATCACCGTATAAGATGGACCTGCTCCAGTATTCTTCATTCTCTGGTGCAGCATGTTGACCTCGTACCTTTGCTGTTCTTTATGAAATTACTATATTATATATTTTTGAAAGCAACAAAAACAACTTGCAATCACTACAAGATTTTTTTGATGTCAAAGCTGAAGTTTGCTTGCAATATGGTGGCACAAAAATCCCTCCATACCTGGGGGGCGAAGTGGGTCGATCAGCCCTGCTGAGTCTGGAGGGGGGGCTCATGCTGCCAGGTTCCTGTGGATGGGGGCCGACGCTCCAGGGGGGAGCTCTGTGCTTTCACTGTGCGGGTGCGAGGGTCAATGAGTTCTGAAAGACGTAATAAAAGGTGCTGAGTATTGTAAAGATGGCAGCGCTGAGTGAATGGACCCTTTCCTTATGATCCCATAGGAGGGAAGACGTTTATCACTTAAACCCAATTTCTGTGTGTTTTTTTTCTCTCAAATCTGAAAGATACAAGCAGCCGACCGACAGATCAAGTGTTTTTGTCACACCCATGTGTACCACGTCTTTCCCTCAGCATGTTTGGGGGTTTGGGTAATTTTTTTTTTTTTTCATTTTTGAGGAACTGGTTCAAGCACTGATCGGGGACTGATTCAAAAGTACTGGTTCTGCGCTGGCACCCTTTAAACCCCAAACAGTAGAAAGTCAATACTGAATGTAATAGAACAGGGATGGCTCCAGTGAGATGTAGAATAAAGAAAATCTCATCTAAATATTAGTGAATCCTCATACTATAAAGTGAAAAAATGAAGCCACAGAAATGATGTAAAAGGCCCAAGTTGTTGACTAAATACCCCAAACGCCATTAAAGCCATTGTTAACACAGGGATTAACCATGTGACCAATGATGTCTGCGGTCGCTGAGATCTGTGTTCAGTCTGTCCATTCACCTCCATGTTTGCATGAGCCAACATCTCCCAGGCTTCTGAAATATTTTGCTGTCTGCCACCGTCGTCTTTGTCTTTCCTCATACTTTTGTCCCTTCATTTCCTTTTTCTTCACAGTCAATCCTCAGTTATGTAGCTATGGGACCAGTTAGTCTGCAAGGAAAAAAATCTAATTCACCAAATGATGAAACTGTTGCACTAAAGCGTCCTTGAAAGGTCGGCAGGGCTTGTTCTAAAAGGAGCCATGAAAGAGAAGAAAGGGAGAGCCGTTTTGTGTTTTTTTTCTCCTTCACAGAGAATAATGCGGAGCTGCTGGCTCCCAGCTTAAAGGCCTCTTAAATTGGAAAGGCAGCGGCCTATAGAGACGTGTACCTGTCAAACAAATACCGCCAGCCTCTGATTCTCTCTGCTCTTTCTCTCTGGCTTCATTTGAAACTCTCCGCTGGTATTCCAGTCAGACGGGGGGGTGCCGTGGAGATTGTCAGGTTTGCGAACAGAGACAAGGATTTGCCTCTTGGAGGTATCACAGCCATGTTGCTGTCAGAGGAATTAAGAGGTGAATTTAGTGGCCCTCCAGTGATCTGCTGAGAAGATGTTTCTCACGACTGAGAAGGGAAACTGGTGGCAGCATTAGAATAGTGCAAACAAAATCTAGATTTGGAAGAACACAAAAAAGTCACTGCCTGAAAACTGCACATATTTGGAGGTTGAAATGATCACTAATTCCAACCAAACCCTCAGTTCTTTCTGCTTGGAGCCTCTGACGTCTTTAGTTCAGATCTTCCATGGTTACATCACAGTTTAAATAACATCCATATCCAGCTTTTTATCTTCCTTTTTGTATAAAAGTAAAGTCACTTCATCTTCAAAGTGAAAAATCAGACCTATAGATAGAAAGATACTTTATAATAAAAGTATCCAGCAATCATCATTTCTCAATAAAAAATACCAAGTTCTCATCAGCTGGTACCAGAAAAAACCTTGGATTGAAGGTTTCCTTGATCTTGGAGAATCTCGTCCATTTTTTACAGACAGCAGCAAAACACACATTTATTTATTAAACACTAAAACTGGTGAATGTCAACCATTCTTGGCAGAGAATCACTGCATTTATCAAATTAAAATACATCTTCCAAGAGACTCTGAAGGTACTGAGCTGTGGATGAGGTCTTCACAAATCAGATTGTTCTAGAACATCACACAGAGACTCAACATAAAGACCTGATGAAGTTGTCAAAGCAACCCCTGAAACTTTGGTTGTGGTTCGATGTTCTTACAGATCTAAAACTGTTTCTGCAACAACTCACTGAATGTGGCTCTGGAGGTAATCAACAGACCATTTCTACATTTCTGTCAGTCCAGATTCACAATGATCTCAGTTTCATTCATCCGCATTATACTTACTAAGCTTAAGAAACAGTAGAACACTTTGAGGCAGGACCAGCAGATGCCCCTCTCACCCGCCACCTTCATCCAGGCTGAGAAACATCATCTCTACAGCGAGTCCTGGGTCTGCCCTGAGGCTGCTTCCCTGAGGGAGAAGTCTGATTTAGCTCACCTGAAAGGCCTCCCACCAGACACCAAAACAGACTCTGCTGCTTCCTTTTCCTGCACAGAAACAGCCGCCTGACTCCAGGCAACTGCGAGCTGATCTGATGCAGCCTTCACAGGAAGCCATCTCTATTGGATCAACAGTTTTGCATTTCAGGTCATCCTGCAGGTAAAAACCTTCAAAATGAAGCAAAACGGTCTCTTTCCATCTCTACCACAACAAATCCTGTGTGATTAATAGTCTTCTTCGTCTCTTTATCTGGGCCCTCTGCATCACTGCGCCGTGGAGCTGTGAGTACCCACCTCTCCATCTCTTCATCATCCCTCCACCCCCCAGTGGCTGTCACTCTTTCTAAGCATCACATTTGAAACTGCCATCCCTCCCTACGTCGGGGGAATTGATCTTTTCTGTCCCCTGGCACTCCCTGTTAGCATTGATTAACCAGAGAGCCAGGCTACCTCTGCAAAGACAATGCTTGAAGCTTTAAGTATTTAGAGTCACAGTGAAGTGCACGCTCATCCCAGCCTCATAGATCATTCAGAATAGCTCCGCTGACAGCCACAGCACTTACGGGCCCTTTTCCTTTTTGTTTTTACTAAACAGGAGAGTTTGTTTTGGTCATGAGGCCGCGGGGGCGGCCGGGCGGCTGCAGTGGGGAAGCTGAGAGCTGGATTGCAGCTAATGGCTGCAGCAGAGTGTGACATGGTTTTATGGATGCAGTCGTGTATTTTCCCACAGATTTAAAGGTCTCTCTAAGAGACCTGATAGCGCGCTGCGCTGCAGTCTGTACGTTGCCGTGTTCTCCTCGTCCAGTTTTTGGCGCAGTGATAAAATGGTAGAACGATTAAAATGGTGTGATAAAAGCAGGGCGAACAAAGCCCAAAGCAGATATTTATGACTACACTGGATCAGACGCGCTTTATTGGAGGCCTGCCTAATGCTCTGACATCCAGGGAAATAATCATTCATGAAGTTCACTCCAAACAATGGAGAGACTTTGTGGTTTTGGGATCTCCTTCAAACACAAAGGCCATTTTAACAGATATATTTGGTAAACTGACCTTAGAGAACCAACAGCTGCAGCCGCTCCTGAAGGCAGAACCATCTACCGCCTTTCATCTCAGCCTGGTGGTTGTCCTGTAGGCCTGAAGGGTGAGTTATTGGGCACATGAACGCCACCATTCCTCCCCGATGCAGTAGGTTGCAGTATGTCCTGGTTTGCCATCCACCAATACTTAAACGAAGAAGAGTTCGCAGGGTTGAAATGCAGACTCGTATAGTGAAAAGTTTATTTCACCTCTATGGCAGATGGCGACTTGTTCAGAGCTAGGATAGGCTCCAGCAACCCAGTGACCACAAAAGAGATTCAGTGGGTTGAGATAGTAAATAGACGGAAGTTCATTCTGTTCTGTCCACTCAGGTCCGTCTTTAAGTTGTCTTGGTTTGGTTTACCTTCTGATTGAAGAGGGGGGGTCAAATAATATTCAGGTCATTCCATTTAACAGCACTGGAGTGACTGAGGAGATGCTGCTGGTCGCTCAGTACCAAACATATTATATACATACACTAATTAGCGTTGACATATTTCTGACTAAGAGATCCTCCTGAGTTGCCGGAGGGAGTCATGTCACCTGCCGTCACCGAGCCTCCTTCTTCCTTCAGCATCTCAGGAATCCTTGGTGACAGCGCCTTCCTGCCTTTCCTAATTGGCATTTCTGTGTGCTCGTTAGTTCACAACACTTTAATTTTGCATCTTTTTTTTAAAAGATCAGCCCTTCCCTAAGAGATAAAAATGTGCAAATGTTCATATAGACTAGTGGAAACTGGAAGCAGAGGCTTTTACAAATGATGTATTGCAGTGGCTCTGGTGACCTCTTCAGGTCTCTTTCTATTTGCTGCTGGAAGTCACCAATAATCTGCCGAATCCACAATCATTATTAGCCTTAATCTAAAGGCCCACATACATAGAGAGTACAGTGATTCTGTCATGGTTTGACAGCAGCAGGAATTTAGGCCTAGACTATTTAAACAGGGGAATTGTGGGTTATTTACAATTTTGGATCAAAAACACTCATCAAAATCAGTTTCAAAAACAGATTTTTAAAGAAAAAAAATAGCCAGTTTAACAGTAAGTTAAGTGGAGCTCTCTCTTGTTGCAGCTGTGCATGCAACTGCAGAAACGCAGCTGCGTATGCAACTGCGCATGCAACTGCAGAAACCAGTCTTTCAGCTGTCTGTGGAAGGGGCGGAGTCACTGACTGCATTAAAAGTGTAAACTTGATAACTTTTTACCAACTCAAGCGTTTCATGGGGTCAATAGCTGCCTTTTTATAAATATGAACTAAATGGTTTTCAGAGCTCATTTGCGACAAAAATCTCTGCTCAAACATTTCTGCTGATGGGCAGCGAGCCAGACGGCAATCCGGTGGCTGAAATATCTGCTGTCAGAGGCTGAGATGTTTTTGTAAGATTCTTTGTGAGTTGCTTGCTTTGTCTTTAGGTCTGCAGTTGCTTTGTTATTTGGTATGTTTGTTGAGTTTTAGTTTATGTTTGGATCACTTTTTTGTGTTTCATTGGACTCAGGATTTCAGTCATCATGTCTCTGTTCTTCTGCTTTTGGTCCTCCATGACTCCATCATAAACTAAAATGTGGAACTTGGTTGGAAACCAGGCAGAAAACCCCACCAGAGTCGTCTCAGATGGATCACTGACTGGATCTCAGAACTGGCTCCACCTACTTTTATTGAGGCATCTGATTGGTCAGTTTCTAACTTAAATTACTTGAGCTGTTTAAAACAATCATGAAAAAAATGAAGATTATCAAGAACTCATAGAAAAAAGTTATTCTGACCACTAGAATGAATGAGTAACAGCTGTTGATTTGTATAGAAGTCTATGGAGTTTAGCTTCTTATAGCTACCAGTTACTTCCTGTTTGGAAGGCCAGGGGGGAGGAGTCATCAGTCCAATGCTCATATACAGTTATTGGATGCTTTAATGCTGAAGTGGATTAAGATCAGCCACTGAAGCCTCAGTTTTAGGATGACAGCTGGTTTTCCTGAATGCTGCAGGAACTTTTCTGCTGTCCAGTTCAGAAGGCTCTTATTTTCCATCTGTAGCTGATCTTGTTGGATCAACCTCTACGGCCTTACTGACATGTCTGCTTTGACTGTACTGGATACAGAACATTCACTGGTTTCTCTTTTTACAAACTTTGAATATTCTTGGTGTTTAAATGGTTTCCTTCCTCCTCAGGAGCGTTTCTGGAACTTTTCTCGTCAGATGTAGTGGTTGGATATTTTGGAATCTGACGGTTTTGGAGTTTAATTAAGCTCAAGATTTGTCTTGAAATCCTCTGAGAGTGCAGAGTTGACCTTCATGGACCTGGACATCAAAAACATCACATTGTGTTTTTCAGCTCTGTGGAAAGATGTATCATTTGTTCATTATTCCACTAGTAAAAACAGATCTGTCAGAGTCCTTTTCATGCTTGTGGTCATGTGATTCCTCCTCTGGTGACGTCCTTCTCTGCTGCATGCCTGCTTCCTTCACTTGCTTCACTTGTTTGCTCTTTTTGTTTGTTTGTTTGTTGCTAATTACAGACTTTTTTTGACACCTTTGCCAACTCTTTGGTGGCAGAAACCTTACAGCAGCGAGCTCCCACTCCGCACACGTCTGCACTCAGAAACTCACATATTCACACGCGTTCATCCCCTGTGAGCAATTACCTCTTCCCAGCTATTTACCTCGCCCCGCGTCCTGGCTGTTTCTGCACACTTGCAGGTAAACAAAACCAGAGCAGAGACACAAATACTCAGAAGTGAGAGCCCTCAGCTGTTTGGCGGGATGATGCCTCGTGTCACATGACTCAACCATCCAGAAACAAGACCCGTCACACCTCAGCTTCAGCTGAAACTGTGGTGTTTGGTGTCAGGCGGCTCCGTGCCGCCCTGGGGGTGGCAGATGGGTTCAGCATGTGCTGGTGGGAATGCTGCGACTGTTGCAAGTTCCTCCTCCATCCTGTTTGGGAGGTCTCCTGTGACCGGCCCAACTCTGAGCTCAGGAGAGGATTTCTGAAGCTGCCTTTTAGCATCGTGCTGCCTTCAGGCACTGTCGGTTCTGTTGCAGCTTTCACTGCTGAGCTCCGGGGTCACTCCCCACCACCCTCATCCCCCTTTTTGTTTGCACAGAGCTGTGAAACTACATAATTACGTTTTGGAAAGAACAACCAATAAAGGCCAAATTGAAATACACCGACGAGGGGATATAAAGCTATTCAAAAATAAAAGCTGTTATTAGCTTTATAAATGGAGCTCTTTACTGGTCAATAAATCTGAAGGAACATGGGAAATGATGACCTGTTTGTTTGAAAAATAAAGGAAAATAATTTTTATTAGCTGGAATTAAATGTTAATAGGCCAATATATGCAGCAGCAACCGTCTTCTTTTGTGGCTTCATTTTTGAAAGATTTAATCTCGTTTGAACGTCTGAATTTCAATAAATTGACATCGTAGAGCTTCGGTTTGTTTGGGGTCTTTGATGAGAGCTGAGTGGTTGTTTGCTTTCTGTTTTTGTTTGTTTATTTATGTTCATGTCAGGAAAACAGAAAGCCTAAGTGGAACCTTCTTTCCTGACATCAACCAATCCCAGGGGTTGGGGCGGGGCTTCAGCTAAAAGGAAAACGTAAATTTCTAAGGTAGAAAGTTTTCTGATTGAAACAGGAAATTGGAGAAAGTAGCAAACAGGAAATCAATCAGAGGTTTTTTTAAACTATTGAAATCATTTTCCATGTAAAATGTCTTGCTTTTCAGTTTTATGTCTAGTAAACTATAATTCGCTCTTTCCAGCATCAATGAAGGGCTTTCATTATTAAACAACTCACCTGCAGCGGCCGTCGGCTGGGTCAAAGGGTGCTGACATAAGCTCCGCCCCTCCCACAGACAGCAGTGCTGAAGCTGCGATGTGCGCTCCTAGCGATGTAGCATTCTCCGTTTTAAACCAGAGTTGGTTTGTTGAGATCTTTACAGGGTTGATGATGAACAGTGGATGGCGGTGAACACTGACTGTTGGTCGTACCAACAGAAAAACCCACCCCCTCTAACGCCATAACCTCTAAAAGTCTGCATAGAACGAGATTATCCAGTGTCCTGGATGTTAGCTTAAGTTACAGACATGCTCACATTCTTTTTTCTTAATTTGCAAATATGATTCATTTTCCGAAGTAAAAACTGAAGAAATATGAACATTTTATGAAGTGTTTATGAATCCACTGTGATCTGATGATGAAATCTGGAAGGATTTATGAAAACACTTTTGTTTTTTAATTACATATTGTTCAAACATAGTGCACTGCTGTCCAAATGTTCCAGTTTAGTGAGCATCGATGCACAGTAGTTGTCCACAGAGACTTCTGGGAAATTTCTAGATTTTGGAATTGCAGTTTTTTAAAAAATGGCAAACCCCCGTTCGTGCACTTAGCAGGGAGTAGTGAGTGAATTCAGATGTGACCATAAGAAAAATCTTCTATGGATTTAACTCTTCAATATCTGATCTGGTTAAAAAAAACCTACATAAAAATAGTGTGAAACAATCCAGTTTTTTTAAGTGAGCAGATGCAGTTGGCCCATTATTCATGGCGAGTGTTGGTTGTCTTGTGGGATATTTTTGTTCCTCTGACAGTGATGGAGTCACACTCCATGAGTGAAGCGGTGTAATGAGAGAGGAGTCAGCTGTGGATGAACCGCATTGGACAGAAATGTGAAGATCTGCTGAAACTGCGCTGACATACCAGTGTGTGGAGGTGCATTATGGAATGGCAGGTTGCTGAAGGATACATTTGGTTTTCTTTCATTAATTTCAGTTATCAAGAAGCTTGGAAGTGTATCTACATATTTAAATAAAGGGCTCCAATGAGGAGCCATGTTAGCCGTTTCTACGGTAACTTAACATCTGCCACCTCAAAGAGCACGGACGGCTCGATTAAGCAGCCAAGAATTAATAAGGTGGCGTTAACTTTGCTCTGTAACTCTGAGAGACAGAAGGAGAGTGTCACATCTGTGGCAGCTGTCATAGCTAATTATGAACAGCCTCATCTGATAGTGGGAACTGAGCTTTTTCCAACATTAAATAAAGTGAGTAAAGCTAAAGTTGCATTCATAAGTGTCTGGATTTCAGAGATTTTATACAGTTTTATGCAGAATGGCGAGTCTGCAAGATGGAGTTTTTGAAGTTTGACAAGATCGTCTCACTTTCAGAACCAGAAACTCAGAACCTGCCAGTCTTCAAAAAGAAAAATACTGAGACCATCTCTGCTTTAAAGTTGAAATTAGGACCATCATCATGACACTAAGACCTATGGATCATTTAAGGCTAAACGGAACAGGGTCACATCTAGGAAATGACATCACTCTGCCAGAAAAGTACAACACAAGTTTCCTCGTCTAAAAACAAAGTTTCTCTACACAGATGCAAAAAAGACGAACATTTGTGATGAAAGTTCAAAAGATTCTGTAACAGAATGGTCAAGAATTTAACTAATTCATAGGAGCGTCCTCACGGTTCCCTTGTTGTTATTGTTGGATGATAATTGACTCCTTTCTGCTCATTAAACAGCTGAACTGCATTGTGATCTCTGACCTTTCTCTTCGTTCCCCGTTTTCCTCCTTCCTTTGGACTGGGGGCCGTAACAAGTCAGACAACATGACGATTGGACGCCGTCATTGAGTCCAAATATCATGTCAAGGACTATTGAAGAACATGTGACTGTGTTGACTGTGGACGTGTTTACCGGCTTTCCTTGATGTTTTTGGAGGTGTCTTCATGAAGGCTGATGGGCCTCATGGTCATTTCTTTGGAGGGTCTGTGTTGCACTTTTTTCATTACTGGGGTAAATACTTTGTAATCCACTGGAATGAATGGGTCTTCAGCTGGTGATGTCTTTGCCGTAACCATAACAACCGCAGTCTGGAAGAGGATGAACAGCTCTCAGCAGTGCAGAGTGAATCTGTTGCTGCGGGTTGAAGCTACTTCCTGCAGTGTTTTGCTTCTACAGCTGATGTCTGGACCCACTGTTTTTAGGAGTTAAGCTTTGTCCCAACTGTCCTTACGGAGGAATACAGGCTGTCTGCGGGCTAAAAAACAGGCAAACAATAGACCTGCGTGAAATATCAAGGTGGTAGACCGCTCAGTGAACCCGCAGAGAGAAAATGTTCAAGCACATTATTTTCTGTGTGCCTGCCGCAGGCGACAGGTCGCAGTTTAACACTTCTACAACACTTAAGGGGAAGTAAGGGGGAAGTACGAGGGAAGTATGAAGGAAGTATGGGGGAAGTAACGGGGAAGTATGGGGGAAGTAAGAGGGAAGTAAGGGGGAAGTATGGGGGAAGTAACGGTTAAGTATGGGGGAAGTATGGGGGAAGTAACGGGGAAGTATGGGGGAAGTAAGAGGGAAGTAAGGGGGAAGTAACGGGGAAGTATGGGGGAAGTAAGAGGGAAGTAAGGGGAAGTATGGGGGAAGTATGGGGGAAGGATGTGGGAAGTATGGGTGAGACTCTGTTCTCTTGGGGTTTGAATTGTCAGGTTTTATTTGTTATTCCCATCTTTGCACCTTTAGAAATATTCCCTTCCTCATTGGTTTTAGTTGTCATTTTAAAGGACTAACAGATATTGATCAATTTAAAGCTGATGAAGAAGAGAAGATGAAGACGGGCTGTACTTTGTGTTGATGCTCAATATTGTAATCATCAGATCTCATTTTCTGTGAACTATAATTACAGTTCCATGCAACAAAAACATCAGAGAGTTAACTTCGTCTGATGGTGTTCCTGAGGTCATCTGCCATCCAGATCAAACACGTAAACGGAAATGTGACTCAACAACTGGAGGCTTGTAGATTTGTGACCCTTCAGGGACTCTGCAGGGGAACAGAAGTGACTTTTAGGGGGGCAAAGCTGATAACCTCTGTGCCACAACAGTCCGCTCATTCCAGGAAGAAAAGCACATGGAAAGGATTTCTGAAGAGAGAAAGGAAATGGCTGTCCAAGATAAAGGGGATACAGGAAGAAAAAAGATGAAGTGAGGGGACTGAGATACATTTATATTATGTGATTAAAGGGGAAGGGGCGGCTGGTCAGCCTGTGACAGACAGAGTGATGGAGTGGGAGTTCAGCGGTAACTCTATACTCTCTAATTGACCCCAGTTAGGATCCACACACCCTCTCCCTGACTTACAAAGAGTGTCTAATGGCTGCAGTTGATTGGGTCCTGATAGAATTATGGCTGTCAGTGAAGGTCATTAGGCACAGATTCATCTTCCATCGCTGGGACAAGCAAAGCCGCCCTCCTCATTCCACAAGCTGCCTTAACGAGGTCGCCATGAGCTCTTTTATCAAACACAAAATCCCAGATAAAGCAGGAAGCCAGGCTGCCTGTGTGTCTCTACATTTGTGTTTTGGCATGTTGTCTGATCTTGGCTTTGCAGATCAATACTTGTGAGAACGAACAACTTTCTCTCATCTCAGAGTGGACTGATGCTGAGCTTTGACTGATGCTTTAATCCGGACGGCAGGCCAAAGCTTCTCGAAGCTACTTGTTGATATTGAACAAGAAACAGATCCGCCAGATGAAGACAGTCTAAAGCCAAAACTTCCAGTTTCCTCTTCTGTGAAGAGTTGAGGCAAAGACAAGGGCCGTGGGGGAGTGTTAGCGGGTAATTAACCTCTATTCTGAAGAACAAAACTCACAGATCTCAAATGGAGCTGTGCTGTGATTCATTGGTAGGTTTTCAACTTAACCTTTTGTGTCATCCACCTTTAGTCCAAAGTACATTTTCTTTGTCCTTCTGTTGGATTCAAAGGGCATGACTCAAACATTTCTTAATCCCAAATATGTAAGAAGGGACAACGAAACTGTCGTCTTTTCCAGCATCATCCTTCAGCTCCAGAGGGAACTCAGAGCAAAGAAAAGCAGCCCTCTCTACAAGGTGTGAAGGTAGATGTGTGGTGAACTTCCCTTCAAAGAGTCACATGTCCTTAGAATCTAGACATGAAATGGTGACTGTGACATGAGCGTCCGTAAATGTTCTTAAAATGACCACAGAAGACTGAAATCCTCTGGCTTGTGTTTGGAGATAACTCTAGCCAGGCATGCCAAAAAACCTCAACAACTGATTTGTTTGGATGTGCCCGCCCGTCGACCATTCCATCACACTCCAGTCTTGGGTTTCCTTTAAGACCTGGAACAACAGCTTTACGGCTTCCTCAGAAGAGTGTTTATGGAGTTTCACTTCCAGAGCTTTCAAGTAATCCGTGAGTTTAGAAATGCTTTCCAGCTGTGAGCAGTTAGATCTGAATTTAGTTGTTCTTTCAGACTAAACTAAACTGTACACAACCTCAAACAGTCACACTCCCAACTCCACCGTGGCCAAAACCAAGGAGCTGTCAAAGGACACCAGAAACAATTGTAGACCCTGAATCTAGCCTTAAATGGAGTCATTTTGAATCTGGATTATCACTAAACAGTGACTTCAGAATACGTTTGAAGACGTCATTGTTTGTTTTGAAAAACCTTCTCACTCAATCGGGATACCATTTAGATTTGAATGTATCCATGCTGTCCTCAAAAGGCTGGAAGGAAAAGAACATTCTCTCTGGATTTCTGTTCCATATCAGCTTTGTCACACATTTGATTGTTTTTGTTGATAACTTCTGTTCTAAGACAAGTTCTTTGACATTTGGGAAGATAACTGAGTTTTAAATTGTGTAAAAAAGTCAGTTGTGAGGTTTCACTGTCCACACTGATGCCAGTTGTTTAGCACAGCAGTGGCTTAGTGACGATCAAGGAACTTTGCAGTCTCTCTAAACCATTCTTTGAGCCTTTGATACTTGCCAGGCGTAGCTTTTCTCTAAATGCTGGAGGGAGGTGGAGGTGCTCTGTGCTCTTCAGTGCATTAAAACCCTCATGTTGTCCATTAGAGCTTCTCCGCCGTGTTAAACAGCAGGAGGTGGGAGGTGTGCAGTAAGTGAAAGCTAACACAGCTGATCTAGGTGTGCAGAATGGAACCTCTGACCTCTGTTAGCACTCCTACGCTGCAGTGCAGAGTTCCACGTATGGGAGGGAGGCATCACAACAAATGAGTCAGTGAGCAGAGAGGAAACCAGCGCCGTGAGCAGATTTCCAATCAGAACTAATATTAGCATAACCTAATATGTTTGTTGATCAAGGGTAAACTTTTGGGGGAGGACATGTAAGGTGCAGAATAAACAAAAGCAGCTGCTGCCAAGGCTCAAGCTGCCTTTCCAGGGGGAGGAAGATGCTGGGCCCTTCTTAATGTGGGCTCAGCTCGCTGCATGGATATGAGGCAATCTGTCAGCTCCACACTTCAGGTTTCCTTCAACAGAGACGTCCAATGTTCCGGTTACATTCAAGCCGAGCCGCAGCAGCCTGAACAACTGCATTAATATATTTATTCTTCCACTTTTTACAAAAAAGCATATTTCTTGTATTTGTTCATTTCAGACTCCCATTACAGTCATTGCTCCAAAGTCCTTTGTGCTTTTAGCTACAAGGCCGCAGCTGCACGCCGTTCCTGTTTGACCTTAAATATTACATGACGGCATAAGTAAGAATTCTTGTTCTTTTGCACATCAACAATTCATGTTCCCTTTGTTACAAGCACAGTGGGAGGAGAGTGTGGTAGGAACCCTCATTAGAAACCTGATTCTACCTCAAAGCAAAGACAGAAAAATAGGAGTTCAGTTTACAGGTGGTTGTGTTTTTTCTTGTGGCTTCAAAGCAAAACACTTCAAGAAAATGTCAGTGGTTTCAGGTTCAAACTCCACAGTTGTACTTTCCGACTTGACATGTTTACTCCATAGAGGAAGAGTTAAAGTAGTTTTCTTTAACTTCAGCACCCATACGGGGGTTGACCCTTACGGGTTCTGTGGATGTTTGGGTTGTCCGGGTCACTGGAGGGTCATAGAATGGAGGAGCTGCATCTTCTATAGACACCTCATGACACCAAGAAAATGGAGCGTATTTGTAAGAATAATGGAAGTTACACGCACTTATGATGTACAGGTGATGCTGCGGTACGGTGTCCTTATACCACACTTTAGTCGTTAATTACTGGCTCCTTATGGCATATGTGAAATGATGCACTCAGTGGGTAAAAATGTACAAAAAAAGAAAGGCACTTAGTAACTGGCGAGAGAGAGAGGAGACGCTTCATCTTTTCCTTCAGAGCTGCATCAACAGAAGAAAACAAAAAGGTCAAAGTTCATGATGGTCCATCTATCTGCCTCCACCTGACTTTAGGTCAGACTTACAGATGCCTGAACAAACAACCTGACTGGCTGATAAGAAGCTGCTTTCCAATCTATAGGTATCACTTTCACACAAACATACATTTGGTTTTCCTGACTGACAGGATCTGCAGGCAGTAGATTACTAAATAAAACACACTGTCAGTGACACGAGGAGTATGGAGAGAAATAAGCATCACTCAATCAACCAAACAATAAAACAGCAAAAACAACCAAACAATAAAACAGCAAAAAGGCAGTGGCACTCTGCAGGTAAAAAGAATAAAGAGATCAGTTCTTCCTGGGATGTGTGCGTAATTCTTCATTTGTTCGTAACTTTGGATTTGTGTGTAGGTAATTCTTGACTTACACAATGCATTTTGTGCACAAGTTTAAAGCTTAAAAAATACAAAATACAATGTACACAAGCACAACTTAAAATAACAACAGCTTGAAAATAACTACACAAACAAATCTTTAAAAATTACGCAAAAAGCAGTTGTTACGCATACACAAAACTGCATTTACACACAAATCTGATGTGAGACTCTTCACGTCTCCCAGATTAGTGCGTAAATGATGTGTTTAATTGCTGCTGGAATGCTGAGTCATCAGAATGTTTTCATCAGCTACTTTAAACTTAAATTGTGAATATCTAATTAAACTTGACATGTTCCCACTTTCCTAAAAAGATATACTGGCTAATTAATACAAGAAGGTCTAAGTAATCATTGTTAGACCATTTGCCCCTTTAAAGATAAAAATCTTTTCCAGAACTGATTGCTTCCTCTCTGAAGCCCCTCCCCTGACAGCGCCTCAGACTCAGGGTTCTTTCCCAAGCACAGGTCACCAGTCACGGGGACAGCAGGTGCCGGCTGGTTGATTCTAAACAGACTGGAGCACAAAATGTATTGTAGGAGTTACAAATCAAGAGTTACACACGCACAAATCACAGTGATGCTTATTTCTCTCCATAACTGTCCCCATGACCCAGATCCAGATGAGTGGGAGAAGACAGACAGATGGATGGATGGGTTGATGGATGGGTTGATGGATGGATGGGTGGGTGGGTGGGTGGATGGATGGATGTGTGGATGGATGGGTGGGTAGATGGGTGGGTGGATGGATGGGTGGATGGATGGATGAATGGATGGATGGATGGATGGATGGATGGATGGATGGATGGATGGACGGGTGGGTGGATGGGTGGGTGGGTGGGTAGATGGATGGGTGGATGGATTAAGAAAATAAAATCAGGATTTTAATGTATAAACAGCCTCAGTAAAAAAGATGTCACCAAATAAAAGCAGACAAAACTCAGCTAGCATTTCAATAGAAATGTACTGAGCACAGAGGTGGAGGCTTAATGATCTGGGCTTGTTTCTGAGCCACATAACCAGTAAAGAACAGATTAATATAGAATCAACCTTCTTTACTGTAACTGTGCAGTTTTTTTTTCATATTTGAAAAAACTTAATGCTCTACAAAGTTTAGTAATATATACATCAAGAGAGAAGCTCATTTTAAATACAAACTCAGTTGCTTTTAATTAGAAAATAAAGTATATTTTTACAGCATGAGGGCAGGCTGGAGCTGGTGGTCATTATTCTTGTGATTCAGTGTAACTCACATAAACTCATACATAAGAAAAATGCCAAGTGCTGAATCTCAACAGACCACAGAGAGTCTAATAAGTCAAACTGCAGGCTGAGCGGGCAGCGCATGAATACCAAATGCAGCCTAATTGATTACCTAATTTATGCAATAACCAGTATTTTTTAATTAAAGTTATTTATTGCCTAAATCTTTTTGCTCCTGACTGATTCATGGGCGCCGTGTTGAGCCACAGGTCAGGCTCAGTGGACCCTGTTTATAAAGCTGGCAGGAGAATGATCACAGCCTCACTTCATCATCCCTGTTGCTGCAACCTGGAGAGAAAAAAACAGCTTGTTGAGCTCGGCGGATCATCAGAAGTCACATGTTTGTGGGACGTCTCTGAAGCTGTCAGCCTTGACAGCTGATCATGTAACTGTTGTTTTTGCATATTTAAAGCCACAAAGAAGCAGGAATGCAGATGGGTTTTTCCACCAGAGTGAACTTAGCTGGGCTTGTTTATGTCACTGTGACTTTGCTGAAGTGTGAGTCATGCTGAAGGATGCTGCTCAGTCTGCAAGAAAGCACCTCTGTGAATGCAATGACTGCTCAACAACGCCACCTGGCAGTTTCAGATTTTACAAGTCCAGCTGGTCATGATGCTGAAAGGAAGATAAACCAAACCTTATAGTAGAAAAGAACACTATTACTGTCAGACAAACAGCAGCGTCATTTTCTACAAGTGTTTAAGAGGGAAATGCGGGAATGCATCTGTGTTTGTGTGTGTGACTACGACTGTGTGTGAATGTGCATGAGTGCACAAGTGTGTGTGCACGTGTTTGTGTGCACGTGTTTGTGTGCACAAGTGTGTGTGCACGAGTGTGAGTGCGCGAGTGTGAGTGCACGAGTGTGTGTGCACGAGTCTGTGTGCACGAGTTTGTGTGCACAAGTGTGTGTGCACAAGAGTGTGTGCAAGTCTAGATGTGTTTGAGTGCATGTGGATGAGTGCACAAGTGTACTTGTGTGTGTGTAGGTCATGTGTGTGGTAGTGCGCCTGTGTGGTCGTGCGCATGTGTGGTAGTGCACGTGTGTGGTCGTGCGCGTGTGTGGTAGTGCGCGTGTGTGGTAGTGCGCGTGAATGGTAGTGCGTGTGTGGTAGTGAGTGTGTGTGGTAGTGCATGTGTGTGGTAGTGCGTGTGTGGTAGTGCGCGTGTGTGGTAGTGCGTGTGTGGTAGTGCGTGTGTGTGGTAGTGCACGTGTGTGGTAGTGCGCGTGTGTCGTAGTGCGCGTGTGTGGTAGTGCGTGTGTGTGGTAGTGCGTGTGTGTGTTAGTGTACGTGTGTGGTACTGCGTGTGTGGTAGTGTACGTGTGTGGTAGTGCGTATGTGTGGTAGTGTACGTGTGTGATACTGCTTGTTTGGTAGTGTACATGTGTGGTAGTGCGTGTGTGTGGTAGTGTACGTGTGTGGTAGTGTACGTGTGTGGTACTGCGTGTGTGGTAGTGTACGTGTGTGGTAGTGTACGTGTGTGGTAGTGTACGTGTGTGGTACTGCGTGTGTGGTAGTGTACGTGTGTGGTAGTGTACGTGTGTGGTAGTGCGTGTGTGTGGTAGTGTACGTGTGTGGTACTGCGTGTGTGGTAGTGTACGTGTGTGGTAGTGCGTATGTGTGGTAGTGCGTGTGTGTGGTAGTGCATGTGTGTGGTAGTGCGTGTGTGTGGTAGTGTACGTGTGTGGTGTGGTAGTGCGTGTGCGTGGTAGTGCGTGTGTGGTAGTGTACGTGTGTGGTAGTGCGTATGTGTGGTAGTGCCTGTGTGTGGTAGTGCGTGTGTGTGGTAGTGCGTGTGTGTGGTAGTGCGTGTGTGTGGTAGTGCGTGTGTGTGGTAGTGTACGTGTGTGGTAGTGTACGTGTGTGGTAGTGTACGTGTGTGGTTGTGTACGTGTGTGGTAGTGTATGTGTGTGGTAGTGTACGTGTGTGGTAGTGCGTATGTGTGGTAGTGCCTGTGTGTGGTAGTGCGTGTGTGTGGTAGTGCGTGTGTGTGGTAGTGCCTGTGTGTGGTAGTGCCTGTGTGTGGTAGTGCGTGTGTGTGGTAGTGCGTGTGTGTGGTAGTGCGTGTGTGTGGTAGTGCGTGTGTGTGGTAGTGTACGTGTGTGGTAGTGTACGTGTGTGGTAGTGTACGTGTGTGGTTGTGTACGTGTGTGGTAGTGTATGTGTGTGGTAGTGTACGTGTGTGGTAGTGCGTATGTGTGGTAGTGCCTGTGTGTGGTAGTGCGTGTGTGTGGTAGTGTACGTGTGTGTGGTAGTGCGTGTGTGTGGTAGTGCGTGTGTGTGGTAGTGCGTGTGTGTGGTAGTGCGTGTGTGTGGTAGTGCGTGTGTGTGGTAGTGTACGTGTGTGGTAGTGCGCAGTGCTCAGGAAATCTAGAGATGCTGTTGGAGGTAAAAACTGAAAACAATCCCACTTATGTTGTTCTGACTTGACTTCATTATTCTTCATAAATCAGTTTTTAGGTTGAATCTTTAGTTTATATCAATCACAACTTGAAAATGTAGAAAAATGGCAACAATCAAGAAAAAAATGTAGTAATGTAAACCAATCTTTTAACATATTTGAGAATTATCCTCCTGGTTGACATGATGGGTTGTTGGAGAAACGCCTCGGCACAGAATTTGTCCTTTAGAAGACACACAGACAGAGATGTCAGTTTGTGGAGAAACGGGAAATGAATGACCAAAAAGCCAAATGGGCGCCATTAACAGTTTTGTGGTGAATTGCATCATAGTTGGAGGCTTCCATGAGCAAACACTGATGGGAGTTCATATCAAAACTCTCCCAAACTGAAGTCTGTGTTCTGCTGTTTAGATGCAATGTTTGTTCTATGGTGCGAGGGACGTCCACTGCCTTCCTTTGAGCGTCCTGAAGCAGTCGCATGGCCTGTTTCAGGGGCTTCAGCCATCAGGGCTTCTGGTCCTCCAGTGTGACATCACATTTATCATCAAATGTCTGTGAAATCCTGCACCCCCCCCATTCTGCTCTTTGTGTGGACTCTTCCGAGCAGAGTGCCTGAAAGTTGAACATTTCTGAGTCCAGATCTCAGTTTTTTTTTAGTTTGAGATGGTGATGCAACATTCACAGTGTTTGCAGATGTCATTATCCAGCCTGCTGTAAAAACCAGTTAGTTTAAAAGACTGAAGCGTGCAGGAAATGTGGAGGAAGACGCTTGTCTTCCCAAAATGTGACAACGTGGCATCTGCCTGGAGCCGCATCTGCAGCACAGCAACCCTGAACTTTGTGTTTGCAGGAGCTGCAGAGGAGTACAGCAGCTTTAAATCAGACAGGCCGGACGACGTGTGATGCTGATCCTGGAGCGCCTGCATTACATCATGTGGAAAACGCCTGAGTGAGCCCAGGAGATAACAAGCAGAATGAATTCAGAGCGTGCTGATGAAACTTGCTGCTTTCAGCTCATTTCTGTCTGCACGCATGAAACTTTTTTGTGTTTGTGATGTCTCCAACTTTGTGAAGATGCTGTGTTTCATGGATATGAAGCCTCTTCGTTGGAAAGCTGTCGTATCTTCAGGAGTTTTATTGTTATTTTCTTTAGTTTTCTAATTAAGCTTCTCATCTGACAGAATCTAACAAAGTTTTTTGTTGTTGTTAAATACAGTCTGAGCCTTTAGTTTTAACAGACTTTTGTTTGCAGTTCTGATAAACTCATTGAACAAACCAGGTTTTAGTATTTATTGTAACTCCTTTAGTTTTTGACACTAAACTTTGTTTCTATGAATTATTTTATAGCTTTGTTTTGGTTGAAGTTCTGGATACACACAAACACACACACAAACACACAACTTTGTTCATGAAAAGTATGAAAATGATTCCAGATAAACAGAAAAAGCTGCAACAACTTCAGATGTCCCTGTTATATATCGGTCTAATTTCCAACCAAAGTAACGTCGTGACTCAACAGGAGGAAACTTGTACTGAGAAGAACAGACGTCAGGAAGAAGATCTTAAATGTTGCTAATTTCAGGTTTGATTTTATTGGTCGTTGTCTTGTAAAAGTTTAAATAAAAATGTTTTGTTGAAGTAGCAGTTCATTCTGTCCGGATGTTTCTGCTGGCGAGTGTTTGGCTCATGTTTCCTGGTTCATAAAGGCATAGGCTCGGCCCACATAACAGAACTATTGTGATGTTTTAGGAAGCATCACAGGTTCTCTGGGACTTCTTTCCCAGAGAACCCTTGGGATGAGGGGAACTTCCAGATGCAGCAGCGGTGCAGGCTGGTCGCTCCACCACAGCAGCAGTGAATCCCAGTTTGCTTCAGAGCTGCGGGGCTCTGTTCTGTGACTCCCAGCTGAAATCATGAAAATATATCATGAAAGCTGCAGGAGGAAAAAAGGGAATGACGGAACCATTGGTGTAAAAATCTGGAGACATTTATCCAAAGTTAAATGAAAAGCGTGTCAAAGTGAGGCTAAAAGGAGGCCGCATTTCTGAGCTGTTTATGGTTGATTACAGATGCAGCCTGTCTGTGTCCATAACGTCATGTGGCAGCATGGGAGGCGGCTTCTCAGGACCAAAGAACCGGGGATATCGCAGCCTCCTGCTAAATGCAGTAAATGCACAACTCATGTACCTGCATTAAACATGGAGCGCTGCAGACGAGTGACAGCGAGCCTCCGGCTGAGCACCACATCCGGTCTACCAAACAAAGTTATCTCCTCCCAGCAGGGCTCAGGACGGCGACATGGATTTCTGTCGAGCTATAAGTGAATTATGAAAGAGGCTTCCCCAAACGGCTGCTGGAAGACATCGGAAGGTCCAAAGTCACAGAGCTGAAGACCTGCAAACTGAGGAGAAATCAAACAAATAAGAAGTTCTGCTTCTGGTTCAGCTGCAAGCTCCCGGGCCTGAACTCAGCCAGCGTTCCTGAACAGCATCTGCAGCTTTCAGCATCAGTGTTTTCTGCAGCAGCTCTGCAATACAGTCAGACAGATGCAGAAACATACAAACATACACACACTCTTCTTTCTAAAGACGTTTCTTAACAGAAAACCAATCTCCCATCTTTGTACGGCTCCATCGCAGCCTGTGCTTCCTGATTGAGCTCCCTCTGATCAGGCAGCAGCTTAACAATGACCCAACAAGCTAACGGATGCCGGGATGATGCAGGTTTGAGTCCGACATGGGAGCCACATCAGCAGCAGCTGACGCTGGGTCCTGTGCACACGGAGGTGGAGGGTTTCTGGGGGGCTGGTGTGTTTCACTGCAGGATCAGCAGGCTGACTGCATGTGAATGTGGCACCTCCGAGGCATGTTCTGAAGGTCCAAGTGGAGCGGCTGTCAGAGCTCCTCAACTGCATCTAATGTGATCGGATGAAAGAGCAGGAGCGGCTGGGACTTTGGAGAACTCACATTTCAGGGGAATGCTCAGAGGAAGGAGATGGGGGGGTGATGATTATGAAGAGACTGCACAAGCACCAGCTCTCTGCTGCCCCCGTTCCACAGCAGGTCAGTGTTCCAGCTTGGAGCCGTTTGCAGTTATGGATTTCACTCACACTTAAAAAAAGCTTCATTTAAATAAAATGAGAACAAAGGTGTTTGGTCTGCAGGTAAGTGGAATTTGGACGAAGAACTGAGCTCCTCAATGGATCAGGGTCTGGGCTTCCCTTCATTCTGTGGCAGTGTAATGATGTTTCTTAAAGATTCACTCTGATGAAAAAGGTGAACATGTTCTTCTGGCTTTTTTCTGGTGATGATGCTCAGAAAGTTAAGGTTCAGTTCTGAGTATGTCTTAATTTAAATCACTTAGAATTCAGAGCAGACATAAAACATGCAGTTTAAAGAAGATCTTTTCTGTGACATTGAAAAAAGGCTGGACAGGCCACAAGCTTCCTGCTCCAGGCTTTCAGCACTGGGGAGGGGAAGAGGGGTGGGGTTGCTCTGTGCTCACAGCTCAGAGGCAAATTTGTTAACATGGCTCAAAAGATGATCATAGACTTTAAAAGCCAGCTGAGCCTGTGTGTTTAAACACTTTTTCATTGATCAGCTGTGATGTTTGAATCCTGTTCGTCAGAACTGATTGTGTTATGACCCTTGACTGTATATAGACAACTGGACAGAGCAGCTGTGACCCATATAAACCCAGGCAGCAGGAACAAAAGCTGTCAGTACAGAGCAGTTCATGGTATTTAAAATCTCTCTCTCAAAAGGTCCATAAAACAACAGAAAAAGTGATGTGGGGATGGGATGGGGACGGGAAAGCATGTCACTGGGTTAACTTGGGAGGAGTCAGATCTTTGAATGGATGCAGAATTAGGAAATTCAAACCAAACAGGCCAAAGATGAATATTTTTGGAAAAATGCTGAACTTAAGAAGTAAATTGTTTTCCAGAGATTCCTGAATCAATGTTTGTCTCTCCTGTATATAAGGTCTGTCACCGTCTTTATGTGGGTCCAATAATCAGATCAGACCTGGATGGGTTCATGTTGGCTTTGGATCTGCTGATGGATATTTCCCTGTAACAAGTTCAAACATAAAGGTTTAAAGGAGCAGAGCATCTCCTATCTTTGATGATCAGGAGGTCTGCTGCTTTTTCTCACTTTGATTTGAATGAAAGGACCAATGAGGAAAGCAGGAGGACTCAGAGAGGAGGGGAAGGAGGAGAACATCAGTAAAACTGCTGTTGGCTGATGACCAGACCCAGGTTTGTCAGCATCAGAGCTCAGAGAGGCAGCAGTGTTTGATCCGGTCTGGGAGATCGGACCCTTTTGATGAATGAAGAGACATTGGATTCATCAGCTCAATCAAACTCAAAGGATTGAAGGTTCCAATCTCTGAGCATCCTGGAGTCAGAGAGCGGTTCCATGTCTCACAAAGCAAACATTCTTCAACCAAATCCCCTCTGTCATCCAAATGAATCAGTTCCTGCTCGACTCAGTGACGACGTCTGATGATAGAGATGGACCCATTAAGCTCTTCTCTGCTTTGAAACTGCAGACAGCACAGATCCCCAACCTTTCAAAGAGTGGGACAAGGTGGGACATCCTAACAGCTGGTCGGACTCCTCCAGTGCACGGCGTGGATAACCTGTCAATCAGAAAAGGCCACGCCCTGATAAATGAGCAGCAGGAAGTTCAGCAGAAGTTTTAATGGATCCTGTTTTCCTGCTGATAAAAACATTTGTCTGTTATCTGAAGTGAATGGGTGCATGTATCCGTGCACGGAGGATGGAGGCGGCCTGTCCCCAGATGTGGATGAACCTGCTAATTTCTAAATGGCTTCTTTTCCTGTGGGCCATTAGATAAGCGGCAGCAGCCTCTGCTCTTAGAGCTGGAGTGATGTAAGGCCCCTGATCACTATCGGCTCCACTAATGGCCTCTGAAAGGGAGAAAACTCATTCAATCACATTTACTCACAATGAAAGATATGGCAGAGCCGAATGCTAACCGGAGTGGAAGCAGCATTTGTTCCAGCGTGTCACACGCCTTTGATTTTGTGCTCGATACACTGTTAGTTATTGTGCGGGCCGATGTTCTGCAGGATGTGTCTGCTGATCGCCTTTAATCATTGGAAGGTCCAGACTGTATTGATTTAGATGAGAGCTGGCCCCCTTTGTGGCAGCTCGTCATTAAGAGAAAAAGACACTTAAAGACGGGCGTCTCTACGGAGGGTCAGGAGCTCATCCAGACTCACAGGTGGAACCAAGGACGCCGCTTTGCGCGTTTCTCTGGAGTCCTGCTGTTTGTCTGCCCTCCAAACACATCAGTCACTGAAATAAACTCATCTAAGCCTCAAACCGAGGAGGTTCTTTTCAAGCAGAAGCATGAGCCATTGAAAGAAAAATGTCTCATCTGTGTCTGACAAAGTGCTGGAAAACAGATCATTCTTAGAAACTCCACAGAAAGATGAGAAAATGAGCAAAAACAGACGCTTTGAGCTGAAGGAGGTCCACTTCCTGTCTCCACGTTTAACTAGGCTGCCCTCAGAGCTAATGACTTCTGGGATAAAAGTAAAACACAAACAGTTAAAGTGGACTCAGCCAAGCCAAACTATTTACATGTAAGTTGTATCTTTTTATACTGTATTTTCTTTTACTGTTCATCCAAATTTCTGACCAAAATAAAAGTGACCAAACATGAATTTAAAGCTAATCTGAGCGTGAAGTCCAAACAGCTCATTGACTTAAAGATGTTTATAGTTTGTACAACTGTAAAGAATGACAGACTTTTACATTTATATTTATGTTGTACTTACTCTTTAAAAATGGGAATTCAGTTTAATTTTATAGTAAATATAGATCGACAACTTTATTAATCCCCAAAGGCAATTTGGTTTGAAACAGCTCCAGCAAGAACAGATAAAAGACATGACAGTAAAAAACAAAACAAAAACCAGAGTGTGAAACAGTAGATAAAATAATTAACATATTAAAATAGAACAAAAACAAGAAATTAATTAAAAGGTGATTATGAGACAGGTTCCTCCCTATGGTGGAGTGTAGCCACTCTGATTTAAAGTTGTATAGCAGTAGGGATGGAAGGTGTTGTGTACCTGTACCCCTTTGTTTCTCTTGCTGTGACATTAAAATGACGGCCAGACGGCCGCGGTGAAAACTGGACGTGTTAAAATAAAGTTGTTTGCTCTCTGAACCAGCTACCTCTCCCACAGGCAGTTCAAACTGTTGTGTTGAATGAAAGGAACAGACTTTAACAATGTTGTTGTTGCCAGAACAGCAGCAAACAAAGCCAACATTCAAATGCTCTCAATAAAAGACTGATGACACATACTTAAGATTTTGTTCCAAACTTTGGAAGAGGCCAGCCGTATTAGTACGAGTGTTTTTTGTTGGCATCGTTTCACTGAGAATTCTCTGTTTGTGTCCAATTTTAGGGCGGAGTCAAACACAGCGCCTTAGTACTTATAGACTTCAACCACTTCAACCTCCTGCCTGTAGATGGAGCTGGAGATTTCACTTTGGTTTTTCTAAAATTAATTCTGAGTTCAACAGAGAGTCATACCTGAATTCTATGATTATTCAGATATATTTTGGTAACTAAAAATAATCTATTGGTTTGGAAGTAATGCTTTGGTTGACATTATGGGTTGTTGCTGTTGTCACAAATACAACTACCACCATGCCTTCATGATTTCTTCATGATTTCTTCAAGATTTCTTCAGTATTTCTTCATGATTTCTTCATGATTTCTTCATGATTTCCTCATGATTTCTTCAGGATTTCTTCAGGATTTCTTCAGGATTTCTTTATGATTTGTTCATGATTTCTTTATGATTTCTTCAGGATTTCTTTATGATTTCTTCATGATTTCCTCATGATTTCTTCAGGATTTCTTCATGATTTCTTCGTGATTTCTTCAGGAATTTCTTCATGATTTCTTCAGGATTTCTTCGGGATTTCATGCCACTGCCCGATTTACAGTATGTTGAAATTGTTGACGTCATGAACGTAGACAGCGGCTGTCAAGCGTGCCAAATGGACTGCCGCCGCGCGACCTTGAAATGTGCCCGGGCAGCCACTGACCAATGTCACCTTTTAGAGAAAAATGGTCCATAAATCAGAAGTTTTCTTAAAACCTTTGTGGCCACCATGCAGCGTGTAAAAATGTGAATGCTGCGTCCCGATTACCAATGTCACCCTGCAGCCACCAAAAAGGGATTAGGTCACAGCACTGTGTTATTTTAGGATCTGGGACCATAGTGTATTGCAAAAATAGATTCCAAATATCACTAGTTAGTTGTAATTCTTTATATTACGGTTTTTGAGAAACATTTTGTGACAAAATGCTTGATTAGTTCGTAAGTCAAGCTTGAGTCTTGAAATAAGTGGATGAACAGCAAAATAACAGGAATGAAGTTCGATATTTATCCTTTAATTCCTCAGCAGTTAGTGATGACATACTAAAGAATTTGCTGTTGTACTTCTTTCTTTTGGCCATTTAGGATTGTTTTAGACTAACACTTTAACATTTTACAAATGTGTATTTATATTCCATATCACAAATTCAATATTCCGGTGAAATCCAGTCATGAATTGGTGGTTGGTTCCAAGTCATTGAGCAGGTTTTGTCTTTCAGATTTATATCGTCTTGCTCCTCTTTCTGTTGTGTGTCTCTGGTTGTTGTGTGTCTGTAGTTTTTGTGTGCGTTTCCACACCCGCTGCCTCTCCTCAGCTCTGCCTCCCTGCAGTTGTCGTCCTGTAACTCTGCTCTCTTTGTGCTTCAGTCACCCTGCTGTCGACGGGTGTCTCCCCCGCCGCCCCCGCAGCTCCACATCCGGCCTCGTTGGCCTGCAGTTCGCTCCTAAGTGTCTCAGAACCGTGTAATGGCATCGCAAAAAGCCTAATTAGATCGGAATTAGCGTCATATGGATTGAGGATGGGGGGACTAATTAGGCTGCTGCTAATGCAGCGAGAGGTTAATGACAGAGGAGTTTGTCACCAAAACTAAACCGAGCCGTTTTAAAATGAAGCTGCGGTTGGTTCTGCTGAGGTCAGCTCTTATGTCACTTTCCAAGCCGACTGCACTTTAACTTAGTTCATAATCAATGCACACTTTATCTGTGGTAAACAAACAGTAACTCAGCTCTCCAGGCAGACTGTCGAGCAGATTCAGCACCGGCACTGCAGCTTGTGTGAGTTTGGTGATGATGTGTGCAAAAACAATGATCCCAGGTTTCCAAACTCAAGCAGATGAATATATGCAAAAATCCTCCAAGGATTATTTATTTGATCATTTATGAACATGTTTAAGTTCATTTATGATCAAAAAGCTAAAAGAAATCCTAGTATTTCCATACAGTATTCTCTGAGAGCCACAGAGTGATGCCCTCCTCCCTGAGGAGCTGACCACCAACAGACCACTGCCGCGGCTGCAGCCTGGAAGAGCCCCTTCCAAACCGGGATCAGGAATCTGAGACGCTGCAGAAGCGCCGCAGGAAACTTTTGATGTTAAGGTTGAGCTTTTCAGGCCTCGCCACCGGCCTGTACACCTTTTCTCAACTTGTAATGTTCAGATTTTACCATCACCATCTTTGAGGCTGCCTGCCAACTTCTTTAGCGTGCAGACAGCGAGCTCGGATCACACAATCCTCTGGAAGATTTAGTCAGAACTCCCAATCAAAAAGATCGAATAGACAGGAAGTCTCGAGTGTGAGACAGACGACAGAGAAACGTGGACTCCTCTCTGTGTTTTTGTTGAAGTTTTCATGAATCACAAACATGTTTTTACTAAGTCCTTGAACACAGAGGAGGATTTTTATCAGAACGGAAGTTTCTTAACAGCAACTTATGGTCTGAATCCGGTTTGAGGACCACTGATCTAAACAGCAATTTGTTTTACTTCAGCTTCACTCAGACATGTGTTTCTTTACAAGTCCATTTTTATGAAAAAAGATCCACAAAATGGTGAATAAAAGGTCAATTTTGATGACAAATGTATGCATGTTGTAGCAAATTTAATTCTACGTCTTTCTATAGCCCGATATCACAGCCGTGGCCGTCTCATTGCACTGACGTCAGTATAGAACAAATGTCTCTGTGCATTCCTGTGCTTTCTTGTTTGCTTCAAGGATCACATCCACAATAAATGAATCCACGCTTCTTGTTTCCTTCAAACGTGACAGAAGTACGGAGGTTTCATGAGGACTTCTTTCTGCTTTTGCAAAGAAAACCAGCTCTTGATCAGCTCCTTACTACATCTCTAAAAAGGCTTTGGATTAAATTACTGATGTATTTTTCTCCCCCAGGACAACATTATTGCACCCGTCTTAAAGTGGCTCTTTATTGCACCCCCTGCTGCTCCGGAGGTCTGTGTTTTTTTCCCTAAAATGTTAAATTTGACATTTTTCTGTTCAAATTCAGATATTTAAAAGTTTACATCGTCCTTAATTCATCATCATTTTCGATGAAAAAAATAAATTAAATTGTACTTCATTAATCCCAAGGGAAATACATGATTGTTCAAAGTTGTGTTGCCAGGTCCACAAACAAAATATGGCAGATGACGCTTAAAAAACACAGCAAGTGAAATGTGTTCAGAACCTTTTTAATCTGCAGCTTTTTACTGGTAAACTTCTCCATACTGTAGTATTTCTAATGGGAATCAACTTCTAGATCTACTTTTGACGATGGCCCGCAGCAGCAGTCTCTGACTGCAAGGACCAGACACCAAACTTAGAGGACTAATTATTATTACTATTATTACTATTATTACTATTATTATTATTACTATTATTATTATTATTATTATTATTATTATTACTATTATTACTATTATTATTATTATTACTATTATTATTACTAATTATTATTATTACTGTCGAACTGCAACAAATATCTTTGGAGAAAAGCACTTCTGTCTGGGAATATATTTTTGATGTAAACATGGATCAAAATTAATCAAAAAGATCTAGAGGACATAAAACTACTTCATAAGCTTCCTTACATGACAAGTTATCAACTATTTTTACAAGTTTTTAGTTACAGTAGTTGATAGTTACAGTATTTTTACTTGTTTGTTGAAGCTACTGCACTAAAGTACTCTGTTTAGGTGGCAATAAAAGAAGGTGAATAAAATAAAAACAGGGACAAACCTGGATCAGTTAATGACATATTTCACTTTTTAAAAATGTTTCAATATCAGATCAACACTCTGTATCAGTATCAAAATCAAATTACTCTGAATTGGAGACAAAAAAATCTGATCTGGACATCCGATAAAATAATTAGCATACGCAGCCTGGCATCATGATGCAGTCGCCGCCGCTGGTGATGCTGCTGCTGCTGTCGCCCAAACTACAACAAACTGACCGCAGGGCAGCGCAGGGGAGCGCAGGGGAGCGCCCCTCGGAAGCACATCCTGCAGGAGAAGGAAGAAAATGCCAAGAAAAGACAGATTAAAAAGAGAACTGAAAACATCATTTACTCCCTCAAACAACTCCATTTGTGAGAAAAATGACTGTTTCAAGTTGTTGTTTATTTCCAAATATCCATCTTTTGAAATCAGTTTGTTTGTAACCTCAAAGAGCTGTCTGAACTATGGGTCTCTGAGCAGCAACAGGGGTAGATTTTCAAAAGCATTTGGTTTACCTAAGACATTCCGCTTTTTCTTTGGAACTCACATCCATCGCACTTCTGAGGAACTTTGTCTGCTTTCAGCTCTTTTGAATGTGGTGAGTGGAGATGAATGCCATTTCCTGAAACAGAGATGAAGAAATGAAGGAGACTATTGTCCGGTTGTGATGACTGAACATCCGTTTTGCTCAGGCTCATCACAAAACCACAAACAAACATGCAGTCCATCAGCAACTCCCCACGTTTTTGTGTCCAAGAAAAACAGAATTAAAGGAACCTGCTGTGACTTGTAATAAGCTAAACTTCATGCTGATGGACAAAGCGTTTGTGCTTTAAAGCTGCTGTTCATTCTGTTCAGGAAAAGAAATTTCCCAGGAGACTGAAGAGGTACACCGTCGGACCAGCATCGGTACCGTTTGGGTTTTGTTTGGGTGTAGTCTCATCATCCTCCTGCATGAAGACTTTGAGCCTCAGTCCTCGTTTCCCCTCTCTTCTTCAGGGTTCAAGCTTTTGGTTTCTCTCTGTCTCTGCTCCTTAACAGACTTGTCATGTGGGACATTTAAAGAGGAACTTGTATTAAAGCAGAAAGTCACTGTTTCCTGTTTTTCTGATTCACAGAAACCTTCAGCCTCTGCTAGGCTCTTGCATCAGTGATCAGTTATGACAGTGATCATCTGGAGCTTGGCTGCTGTGTTTCCATGGTTACCACTCTTCTCTCCTTCTCTGAGCCGGCATGCACTAACAGCACTGCAGATTTGTCGTCGATCTCACAACCTTGTAAGGTGACGACGAGGCTCGGGCCTCATGTTCGCCGCCGCGGCTGGACTGCCGGTGATAATTAGTCTCTGTAGTGGCGCCGCTCTGACTGGGCGCACATGTTCCAGCTGTCATAGGTGTGCTGTGGGAGATGCCGCTCGGTGACAGCTGCGACAGCACCATCTGGATCTGTCCACAACGCGGGACTCTGCACTGACAAGTTTCACGCCGAGAGCGTGCGCAGGAAGCGTGCTCGTGCCTCATTTTTAACATTCAGATTGCTATTAGGAATTCATGTTCCAGGGCGTGTGTGATCATCAAATATTTGAAATGTCTGACAATCACATTTCATATTTGTGAAACAAATTCAACATGTTGGTGAGGGGTGGAGAGAACAACTATGTGTGTTTGTAAAAGTGTGTAAGTGTGTTTGTGAAGGTGTGTAAGTGTGTTTGTGAAGGTGTGTAAGTGTGTTTGTGAAGGTCTGTAGGTGTGTTTGTGAAATGTGTGTGTGTTTGTGAAGGTGTGTGTGATGGCAGCATACCCTGCCACACCCACAACAAAATGGTGGTAACCCCTCTGCACAACACATTTTATATTTTTTCCCATATATTTTACATTTGCAGTTACAGTCATAAATGAGCACACATTGTTTTGAGTTTAAATATACATTTATTTTTTGCTTATTTGTAACATCTATTTTGTTTGGTTTATTTATCTTGGTTTGTTAATTTCACCTGTTTTGAGTTTCCAGTGCAGAGGGTGTGCTGGTTACTACAGGTGTGGTTGAGGTTCTGCTCCTGGAGCTGTGCTTTGAGACCTGGCCAAAGGGGGAAATGAAGCCACCTCAGATCTTAAATGCTTGAGCCAGGGAATTGGGCAGGCGCCATCTCAGAAGCCTCCAAGGGGGAGAAATCATGGACTCCTTTAATGTTGTTTAACTTTCTTTCAGTTCATTGCTATTTATTTGTTCTAACTTTGTACTTCTGTTTTGTTCTTGTGAACCGACAGCACCTAGCCGACCTCAATTTTCCCAACAACCAAGGTTGGAAAAACTCACAGAAAATTATGATGTGGAACATTTCCTTGTAACGTTTGAAAGAATTGCTACAGCATGCAAGTGGACCAGATCGGATTGGGTTGTCCACCTTATTCCACTGCTCACTGGTAAGGCTAGGAGTGCTTATGTTAGCATGGATTTTGATGACTCACAGGATTATGACAAAGTGAAGACTGCCATTTTGCACAAATATGCTATCAACCCTGAGTCTTACAGGCAAAGGTTTCGGTCCTTGGAAGTTGGAGATGAGGAGACCCCCAAGGAGCTGTATGCTAGACTTAAAGAGCTGTATGACAAGTGGATTCAGCCTAAAGGTAAAACAACGAAAGACATTTCTGAAATCCTAATCATGGAACAATATTTAAGAATGGTGTCACCTGAGCTACAGATTTGGATAAAAGAACACGGGCCTAAATCAGCAGCTGAAGTGGCCTCCCTGGCAGAGGTTTTTGTGGCTGCTCGAAAGAAAAACCTTCCATGGAGCAATCTTGCATGGCAGGCCTCTAAAGACTCTCGGAGATCAACAAATCACCAATACCACCAGAGGTCTGCCCCAGGTGTGAGTAGAGCTCCTTTGGAGGAGAAACGAGTAAAACCAGCGAAACCTTCCAGTAAGACACCAATTTGTTATTTGTGTGGACAGGAAGGACACATCAAACCATTATGTCCAAAAAATCCAGTGAAACTCACTCAAATGTGCCTTGTTCCATTCTGTGGTTTTCCACCAGAAACTCAGGAAGGTGAATCTATGAAACTGATCACTGTAAAGATTAATGGGAAAAGTCATAAGGCTCTTGTGGACATGGGCAGCACACAGCCTCTTGTGCAGAGACAGCACATACCAGCAAATATTGTTTGTACCAGTGAGACCATCTCAATCTGTTGTGTGCATGGGGATAGGAAAATGTACCCCACTGCTGAACTGTATGTCGAAGTCCAAGGCCAGACATATCTGCTAAATGTTGCCGTTGTTGACAATCTGCCTTTTCCAGTGGTCCTAGGTAATGACCTTCCAGTACTTTTTGATTTGTTGGACACAAAAGGAAACAGCACTGTTGCAGTTACAAGGGCACAGGCTCAACTTGAAGAGGAACAATCCCCACCTCTCAGTGCCTTGCCATTCTTTGACGCTGAGCTGGAGACAAGCCCGGGAAAGTCTCGCAAGCCACGTAGTCAACGAAGGCAAGAGAAATATAAACGCACAGTTGTGAAGCCACAAAATGAAGGAATTCCAGACATGGCTTTGGGGTTTGAGTTGCCCACTGACATCAGTAAAATGCAGCAGGATGATCCAACACTGTCTTTCTGTTTTTTGAAAGCTAATGAAATGGTTGAGTCCAAGAAAAGGAGGGAGTTCTTCCTGCATGATGGTGTTCTATATCGTCAGCGTGGACAAACAAAGCAGCTAGTAGTCCCTCAGAGGGTCTGGGATGTAATACTCAACCTGGGCCACTCTATTCCCTGGGCCGGCCACCTTGGGAAGCACAAGACTGCTGCTCGCATTATTAAACATTTTTTTGTGGCCTGGTTTGCATGCAAATGTTGAACAATACTGTAAAAGTTGCCCTCAGTGCCAGAAGACGACCATCAAAAGTGTAGCTAAGGCCCCGCTCCAGCCTCTTCCGATAATTGGCACCCCCTTTGAACGCTTGGGCATGGATGTTGTTGGCCCTGTAGAAAGAAGCAGAGCTGGAAATCGTTACATGCTGGTCATTACAGATTAAGCTACCAAATACCCGGAGGTGTTTGCTTTGAAAAATGTGAAGGCAAAAGCTGTGGCATTCTCTCTGGTGCAGTTCTTCTCAAGAGTGGGTTTCCACAAAGAAATTTTAACAGACCAGGGGTCTAACTTTATGTCTACACTGCTTAAACAGGTTTACCAGCTCCTGGGCATAAAGAGTAATCGAACAACCCCCTATTTTCCACAGACGGATGGACTGACTGAGCGGCTTAATCAAACACTCAAGCAGATGCTCCGTAAGTTTGTTAATGATACTGGTTCTGATTGGGATCAGTGGCTTCCTTACCTCCTGTTTGCCTATAGGGAGGTTCCTCAGGCCTCAACAGGGTTTTCCCCATTTGAACTTCTCTATGGTTATGAAGTAAAGGGACCCCTGACCTTGCTGAGAGAGACCTGGGACAAAGACTGGGGGAGGGAAGGACCTGTTAATGTAATTTCTTATGTCCTACAGATGAGAGAGAAACTGCAGAAGATGAGTGAACTGGCTCAAGTACACATGGCTGAGGCTCAGCGGTACCAGAAGACCTGGTATGACAGGAAAGCACGACACAAAAGCTTTCTCCCAGGTCAGAAGGTACTTGTGATGCTCCCAACAAGCGACAGTAAAGTGCTGGCAAAATGGCAAGGCCCCTTTGTCGTGCAGAAAAAACTGGGAGCCACAATGTATCAAGTGTCTATGCCAGGTCACACACGTTCCAGCAGAGTGCTTCATGTGAATCTTTTGAAGGAATGGTTTCCAAGAGCTGAGGAGGCCCAGGTGCTGCTTATCCAGAATGTGAAGGAGGAAGAGGAGGTTGAATTTCTACCGACACCAATGGCCACCACTCTGGATTTGAGTCATCTGTCTCCAAACCAGCAATCCCAGGTAAAGGCACTGATCAACCCAGAGATATTTCAGGAGTGCCCTGGACGCACCAGTCTTGTGGAACTTGACATTGTGCTGAAGGACCAGGCCACTGTAAGGCGGGTGAGCTACAGAATACCCGAGCGTCTCCTGGTCCCATTAAAGAAAGAGGTGGAGTTCATGCTGTCTCTTGGAATCATCCAGCCCTCAAAAAGTGAGTGGTGTAATCCAGTGGTTTTGGTTCCCAAGAAGGATGGCTCAATTTGATTTTGCATTGACTTCAGATACCTAAATGCAATGTCAAAATTTGATTCTTATCCAACTCCTCGTATCGACAGTCTCATTGAGCAACTGGGGAAAGCAAAATATTTAACCACCATTGACCTCTGCAAAGGGTATTGGCAGGTGCCCCTTACTGCTCGGTCACAAGAGTCCACCGCTTTCCGGACACCCTGGGGTCTTTATGAGTTTACTGTTCTCCCTTTTGGATTACATGGTGCCCCAGCAACTTTCCAGAGACTCATGGACCAGGTACTCAGCGGGCTTGAAAGCTTTGCAAGCGCATATCTGGATGATTGTTGTTTACAGCACAACATGGGATGAGCACTTGGAGCACCTGAAGAAAGTTCTGGAGTGTCTTAATTCAGTGGGACTGACCATTAATCCAGCCAAGTGTGTTCTGGCTCAGACTGAGACAGAGTACCTGGGGTTTACTATTGGAGGTGGGTTGATCAAACCGCAAATTAACAAAGTTAAAGCGATTCAGACCTGTCCTCTTCCTCAAACCAGGAAACAGCTAAGGTCATTTCTTGGCATGGTGGGCTTTTACCATCGTTTCATTCCAAACTTTTCAGCCCGAGCTGCTCCGCTTACAGACATGACTGGCTCAAGGTCTCCAAATCAGATCCAATGGACCATCAATGCTGAGGCTGCTTTTCGGGATCTACAACACTCACTAAGTACCAGCCCAGTACTTCACAGCCCAGACTTTGATAAGCCATTTACTCTACAAACTGATGCATCGGAGAGGGGCGTTGGCGCTGTGCTTCTCCAGGGGGTTTCTGGGGACCAACGTCCTGTGGCTTACATAAGTCGCAAGCTAATGCCTCGAGAAACTCGATATTCAACTGTCGAGAAGGAAGCACTTGCAATCAAGTGGGCCATGGACTCGTTTAAATATTACCTTTTGGGGAGAGAGTTTACCCTCGAGACTGACCACAAGGCGCTATCCTGGTTGGAGAGGATGAAAGACACCAATGGGCGGATCACAAGATGGTATCTTGCCATGCAGCCATTCTGCTACAGTGTCAAGTACATCCAGGGCAAGGACAACGTAACTGCTGACTATCTCTCTCGCACTCCCATGGCAGTTTGGAAGGGGAGGAGAGCGTGATGGCAGCATACCCTGCCACACCCACAACAAAATGGTGGTAACCCCTCTGCACAACACATTTTATATTTTTTCCCACATATTTTACATTTGCAGTTACATTCATAAATGAGCACACATTGTTTTGAGTTTAAATATACATTTATTTTTTGCTTATTTGTAACATCTATTTTGTTTGGTTTATTTATCTTGGTTTGTTAATTTCACCTGTTTTGAGTTTCCAGTGCAGAGGGTGTGCTGGTTGCTACAGGTGTGGTTGAGGTTCTGCTCCTGGAGCTGTGCTGTGAGACCTGGCCAAAGGGGGAAATGAAGCCACCACAGCTCTCAAATGCTTGAGCCAGGGAATTGGGCAGGCGCTTTCTTTCAGTTAATTGCTATTTATTTGTTCTAACTTTGTACTTCTGTTTTGTTCTTTCTTTTCACTGAAGAAAACCAAGTTTTGTGTTTAGTTTTGTCTGTAGTCTTTTTTTAAATGCTGTTAGTTACCCCCGTCATGTTTTTCTAGTGGTCTGATCACCCACTATATATGTTCCCCTGTTGTGTCTTTGGTTAGGTCAGTTTGTTTCTGTTACTTGGTCTGTTCAGTTTGTAAAGTTAAAGTTCAGTTTGTTATCTCAGTTAATTCTGTTCTTTTGACCTCTTTTATGGGCCCAATGTGTAAATAGCATATTTTTGGAAAAAAATTAAAACTTTCATTTTTGATATCTCTTCTTTTGACCTCTTTGGCCGCTCAATCCCTCACAGTGTGTTTGTGAAGGCATGTGTTTGTAAAAATGTGTGTGTCTTTGTGAATTGTGTGTGTGTTTATGAAGGTGTGTTTGGGAAGGTGTGCAAGTGTCTTTGGGAATAGTGTGTGTGTGGGTGTGTTTGGGAATAGTGTGTGTGTGTGTGTGTGTTTGGGAAATGTGTGTGTGTGTGTTTGGGAAATGTGTGTAAGTGTGTTTGGGAAATGTGTGTGTGTGTGTGTTTGGGAAATGTGTGTGTGTGTGTGTGTTTGGGAAATGTGTGTGTGTGTGTGTGTGTGTGTTTGGGAAATGTGTGTGTGTGTGTGTTTGGGAAATGTGTCTGTGTTTGGGAAATGTGTGTGTGTTTGGGAAATATTGCGTGTTTGGGAAATGTGTGCGTGTGTTTGGGAAATGTGTGCGTGTGTTTGGGAAATGTGTGTGCGTGTAAGTGTGTTTGGGAAATGTGTGCGTGTGTTTGGGAAATGTGTGCGTGTGTTTGGGAAATGTGTGTGCGTGTAAGTATGTTTGGGAAATGTGTGCGTGTGTTTGGAAAATGTGTACGTGTGTTTGGGAAATGTGTGCGTGTGTTTGGGAAATGTGTGCGTGTGTTTGGGAAATGTGTGCGTGTGTTTGGGAAATGTGTGCGCATGTTTGGGAAATGTGTGCGCGTGTTTTGGAAATGTGTGTGCGTGCGTGTGTTTGGGAAATGTGTGTGCGTGCGTGTGTTTGGGAAATGTGTGTTTGGGAAATGTGTGTGTGTGTTTGGGAAATGTGTGTGTGTGTTTGGGAAATTTGTGCGTGTGTTTGGGAAATGTGTGCGTGTGTTTGGGAAATGTGTGCGCATGTTTGGGAAATGTGTGCGCGTGTTTGGGAAATGTGTGTGCGTGCGTGTGTTTGGGAAATGTGTGTGTGGTTTTGGGAAATGTGTGTGTGTGTAAGTGTGTTTGGGAAATGTGTAAGTGTGTTTGGGAAATGTGTAAGTGTGTTTGGGAAATGTGTGTGTATGTAAGTGTGTTTGGGAAATGTGTGCGTGTGTTTGGGAAATGTGTGTGCGTGCGTGTGTTTGGGAAATGTGTTTGCGTGCGTGTGTTTGGGAAATGTGTGTGTGTGTTTGGGAAATGTGTGTGTGTGTAAGTGTGTTTGGGAAATGTGTGTGTGTGTAAGTGTGTTTGGGAAATGTGTGTGTGTGTTTGGAAATGTGTGTGTGTGTTTGGGAAATGTGTGTGTGTTTGGGAAATGTGTGTGTGTTTGGGAAATGTGTGTGTGTGTTTGGGAAATTTGTGCGTGTGTTTGGGAAATGTGTGCGTGTGTTTGGGAAATGTGTGCGCATGTTTGGGAAATGTGTGCGCGTGTTTGGGAAATGTGTGTGCGTGCGTGTGTTTGGGAAATGTGTGTGTGTGTTTGGGAAATGTGTGTGTGTGTAAGTGTGTTTGGGAAATGTGTAAGTGTGTTTGGGAAATGTGTAAGTGTGTTTGGGAAATGTGTGTGTATGTAAGTGTGTTTGGGAAATGTGTGCGTGTGTTTAGGAAATGTGTGTGCGTGCGTGTGTTTGGGAAATGTGTGTGCGTGCGTGTGTTTGGGAATAGTGTGTGCGTGCGTGTGTGTTTGTGAAATGTGTGTGCGTGCGTGTGTTTGGGAAATGTGTGTGCGTGCGTGTGTTTGGGAATAGTGTGTGCAAGCGTGTGTTTGGGAAATGTGTGTGTGTGTAAGTGTGTTTGGGAAATGTGCGCGTGTTTGGGAAATGTATGCGTGTGTTTGGGAAATGTGTGTGCGTGTAAGTGTGTTTGGGAAATGTGTGCGTGTGTTTCGGAAATGTGTGCGTGTGTTTGGGAAATGTGTGGGCGTGCGTGTGTTTGGGAAATGTGTGTGCGTGCGTGTGTTTGGGAAATGTGTGTGCGTGCGTGTGTTTGGGAAATGTGTGTGCGTGCGTGTGTTTGGAAATAGTGTGTGCGTGCGTGTGTTTGGGAATAGTGTGTGCGTGCGTGTGTTTGGGAATAGTGTGTGCGTGCGTGTGTTTGGGAATAGTGTGTGCGTATATGTTTTTGGGAAATGTGTGTGTGTGTAAGTGTGTTTGGGAAATGTGCACGTGCTTGAGTTTGGGAAATGTGTGTGTGTTTGGGAAATGTGTGTGTGTTTGGGAAATGTGTAAGTGTGTTTGGGAAATGTGTGTGTGTGTAAGTGTGTTTGGGAAATGTGTGTGTGTGTAAGTGTATTTGGGAAATGTGTGTGTGTAAGTGTGTTTGGGAAATGTGTGTGTGTGTGTAAGTGTGTTTGGGAAATGTGTGTGTGTAAGTGTGTTTGGGAAATGTGTGTGTATGTGTGGGGTTTTTACCCCGCTTTAGTTTGAGTTGTGTTTTGGTCTCCACTTCCGGTTTTATTTTGTTATGGGTCGTACTTCCTGTGTTCTCTCCCCAGTGTGTGTGTATTCCCTCTTGATAGTCACACCTGTTTCCACTTACCTCATCCCTTCCTCCTTGTTATAAGTCTTCGTCTCCCCTGCACTAGTTGTCGGATCGTTTTGTTGCTTCTCGTGTTTATTGAGAATTTCTTGTTTGCAATAAATACGAGATTTTTGCATTTCCGATCCCTGTCTGCATTTGTGTCCGCCCGACAAACCTTGACAGTATGTAAGTGTGTTTGGGAAATGTGTGCGTGTTTGGGAAATGTGTGCGTGTGTTTGGGAAATGTGTGCGTGTGTTTGGGAAATGTGTGTGCGTCCGTGTTTTTGGGAATAGTGTGTGCGTGCGTGTGTTTGGGAATAGTGTGTGCGTGCGTGTGTTTGGGAATAGTGTGTGCGTGCGTGTGTTTGGGAATAGTGTGTGCGTGCGTGTGTTTGGGAAATGTGTGTGCGTGCGTGTGTTTGGGAAATGTGTGTGTGTGTAAGTGTGTTTGGTAAATGTGCACGTGCTTGTGTTTGGGAAATGTGTGTGTGTTTGGGAAATGTGTGTGTGTTTGGGAAATGTGTAAGTGTGTTTGGGAAATGTGTAAGTGTGTTTGGGAAATGTGTGTGTGTGTAAGTGTGTTTGGGAAATGTGTGTGTGTAAGTGTGTTTGGGAATTGTGTGTGTGTGTGTAAGTGTGTTTGGGAACTGTGTGTGTGTGTAAGTGTGTTTGGGAAATGTGTGTGTGTGTAAGTGTGTTTGGGAAATGTGTGCGTGTTTGGGAAATGTGTGCGTGTGTTTGGAAAATGTGTGCGTGTGTTTGGGAAATGTGTGTGCGTGCGTGTGTTTGGGAAATGTGTGTGCATGCGTGTGTTTGGGAAATGTGTATGCGTGCTTGTAATTGGGAAATGTGTGTGCGTGCGTGTGTTTGGGAAATGTGTGTGCGTGCGTGTGTTTGGGAATAGTGTGTGCGTGCGTGTGTTTGGGAATAGTGTGTGCGTGCGTGTGTTTGGGAATAGTGTGTGCGTGCGTGTGTTTGGGAATAGTGTGTGCGTGCGTGTGTTTGGGAATAGTGTGTGCGTGCGTGTGTTTGGGAAATGTGTGTGTGTGTAACTGTGTTTGGGAAATGTGTGTGTGTGTGTAAGTGTGTTTGGGAAATGTGTGTGTGTGTGTAACTGTGTTTGGGAAATGTGTGTGTGTGTAAGTGTGTTTGGGAAATGTGTGCGTGTTTGGGAAATGTGTGCGTGTGTTTGGGAAATGTGTGCGTGTGTTTGGGAAATGTGTGTGCGTGCGTGTGTTTGGGAATAGTGTGTGCGTGCGTGTGTTTGAGAATAGTGTGTGCGTGCGTGTGTTTGGGAAATGTGTGTGTGTGAAAGTGTGTTTGGGAAATGTGCGCGTGCTTGTGTTTGGGAAATGTGTGTGTGTGTGTGTAAGTGTGTTTGGGAAATGTGTGTGTGTGTAAGTGTGTTTGGGAAATGTGTGTGTGTGTGTAAGTGTGTTTGGGAAATGTGTGTGTGTGTGTAAGTGTGTTTGGGAAATGTGTGTGTGTGTGTTAGTGTGTTTAGGAAATGTGTGTGTGTGTGTAAGTGTGTTTGGGAAATGTGTGTGTGCGTAAGTGTGTTTGGGAAATGTGTGCGTGTTTGGGAAATGTGTGCGTGTAAGTGTGTTTGGGAAATGTGTGCGTGTGTTTGGGAAATGTGTGCGTGTGTTTGGGATATGTGTGCGTGTGTTTGGGAAATGTGTGCGTGTGTTTGGGAAATGTGTGTGCGTGCGTGTGTTTAGGAAATGTGTGTGCGTGCTTGTGTTTGGGAAATGTGTGTGCGTGCGTGTGTTTGGGCAATGTGTGTGCGTGCGTGTGTTTGGGAAATGTGTGTGCGTGTGTGTGTTTGGGAAATGTGTGTGCGTGCTTGTGTTTGGGAAATGTGTGTGCGTGCGTGTGTTTGGGCAATGTGTGTGCGTGCCTGTGTTTGGGAAATGTGTGTGCGTGCGTGTGTTTGGGAAATGTGTGTGCGTGCGTGTGTTTGAGAATATTGTGTGCGTGCGTGTGTTTGGGAATAGTGTGTGCGTGCGTGTGTTTGGTAATAGTGTGTGCGTGCGTGTGTTTGGGAAATGTGCGCATGCGTGTGTTTGGGAAATGCAAAGGTGTGCGCGTGCGTGCTTGCGAAGGTGTGCGTGCATGCAAAGGTGTGTAAGTGTGTTTGTAAATTGTGTGTGTCTTTGGGAAGGTGTGTAAGTGTGTTTCTGAAGTTATGTAAGTGTATTAGTGAAGGTGTGTAAGTGTGTTTGTGAAACGTGTGTGTGTGTGTGCGTGTGAAGGTGTGTAAGTGTGTTTGTGAAGGTGTGTAATTGTGTTTCTAAAGGTGTGTAAGTGTGTTTCTGAAGTTATGTAAGTGTATTAGTGAAGGTGTGTAAGTGTGTTTGTGAAACGTGTGTGTGTGTGTGTGTGTGTGAAGGTGTGTAAGTGTGTTTGTGAAGGTGTGTAATTGTGTTTCGAAAGGTGTGTAAGTGTGTTTGTGAATTGTTTGCGCAAGTATGTTTGTTAAGGTGTGTAAGTGTGCTTGTGAAGGTGTGTAAGTGTGTTTGTGAAGGTGTGTAAGTTTGTTTGTGAAGGTGTGTAAGTGTGTTTGTGAAGGTGTGTAAGTGTGTTTGTGAATTGTGTGTGTGTTTGTGAAGGTGTGTAAGTGTCTTTGTGAATTGTGTGTGTGTTTGTGAAATGTGTGTGTGTTTGTGAAGGCGTGTAAGTGTGTTCGTGAAATGTTTGTGTGTTTGTGAAGGCGTGTAAGTGTGTTTATGAAGGTGTGCAAGTGTGTTTGTGAAGGTGTGTAAGTGTGTTTGTGATTTGTGTGTGTGTTTGTGAAGGTGTGTAAGTGTGTTTGTGAAGGTGTGTGTGTGTGTTTGTGAAGGTGTGTAAGTGTGTTTGGAAATGTGTGTGTTTCTGAGGGTGTGTAAGTGTGTTTGTGAAATGTGTTTGTGAAGGTGTGTAAGTGTGTTTGTGAAATGTGTTTGTGAAGTTGTGTAACTGTGTTTGTGAAATGTTTGTGTGTTTTTGAAGGTGTGTAATTGTGTTTGTGAATTGTGTGTGTGTTTGTGAAGGTGTGTAAGTTTGTTTGTGAAATGTTTGTGTGTTTTTGAAGGTGTGTAAGTGTGTTTGTGAATTGCGTGTGTTTGTGAAGGTGTGTAAGTTTGTTTGTGAATTGTGTATGTGTTTGTGAAGGTGTGTAAGTGTGTTTGTGAAGGTGTGTGTTGATCAAATGAGTAAAATCTATCAAATACAGACTGGTTGACTGAATGCTTGTAGATTTTAAATCAAGAGTGGTCATGTGACTGTGGTTTCTGAGTTCGGCACAATCAGCAACTGATGATGTCATATAGACACTAAGGGTGCATTCAGACAGGAGAAATCATTGGGTTTGGACTGAGTCTACTTGAGTCTTGGAACTTGCTCTTAGACTTTATTCTGACTGCTGTCAAGCATACTTTTATGGAGGTTCAGACGAGACAATAATAAATATATATATATATATATATATATATATATATCATTAAATTATAAAATAAAAGTAATTTTTTTTTTAAATTGGCATTAAACAAATACAATCGGAAATCAATAAATAAATGTTTATGTGACATTAAAATATTAATTTAGCCATTAAAATATGTAATGACATATTTCATTGTGTCATGGTCCCATGTGGGACGGAAGAGATTGAAATTGAAATAGACTTTCCTGTTCTGGACCAAAGCTACAAAACCATGTGACTAAAGATCTCTTCACTCATTGGCCAGGAGTTAGGAGGGTGGGACAAAGCAACTAGAAGTGGAAATCATGGAAGTCCTGCGCTTGTCGGGATATTTCACTGATTCAAACTTTATATGTAGTTGACCAGTTTTAAACGTCTGTAACAACACGTTTTATTGCTGTTTTGGGATGGTGAAGGTGGTTACTGAGAAGACGACGGCTTTGAAGCTACGTTGATCCGTGTTTATGGCATTGAGAAGCGATGTGTTTCATGTTAAAGCTGTTCTAATGAGCCTGTGTTCATCCCAACTCATTCCAGTGAGTTGCTGTGTCTCATCGTTGTGTCATTGTTTTAAAGAGACTTCTGTTAAGCAACTACACGGTAGCTTTAGGATGACAACACAGCAGCGCCGGGCGCGTGCCGTGTAGCGAAACACAGAAAAGCATGTAAGAAGTGTCTTCAGCTTTGTTAAAACAAATCCTATAACAAGTAAGAAGTTGGGCCCTTTTTTCCTGTCTGATAACATGATAATTGTTGCTTTACATTTGTCTACGGCTCTTCCGTTTTAGTCCTACTCTGTTAACATGTTCCAACCGGCTATGGTGGCCATTTTGGTCCAGTTATACTGAGGAATGGAAACCCATTCCATGAAGCCGTCTGCATACTGTCCATTGACCAATCTGAAGGTCACGTGAAGTATGTGTTACAGAATGTTTACTCATTACTATTAGATTCAGACAGATTACTAAATGTTATGTCATAGATGCTGCTTACTTCACAATAAATGATCCAAAAACTGTTTGCTGAGTCATAGTTTGAACTTGCTTGTGTCAAACCCCCTTCTGACCACTTACTCTTCTGTTGTAAAAAAGACAAGTCAGTGTTCTGAAACGGGAGAGCATCATCCTTTGTTTGATGGAGAATGACTTCTTCAGAATGAAGGAATCTCTGCGTCTGCTTCTCATGCTGTCAGTTTGACTTCAGTCTTTGTTCCTGACGGACGTGGTGCATCTGCTAGCATTTGTGCACGAGAGATGAAACAGCAGAGCAGATCAAATGTGTGTTTGTGTGTGTGTGTGTGTGCGTGTGGGGTGAAGTGTTGCCTGTTAGTTGAGCCTCCCCCTGAGCTGGTAGCTCTGGAAGCTCACTTCACTCGGATACATGCAGATCAAACGCTGCATTGATCTCTGAGCTCCACCGCACACACGCACACATACACAATCACACACACATCCAGGATCCATCATGGCTTCTTTCAACAGCAGTTTTTTTTTCACTAGAAGCTGTGAAATATGAAAGACATGGTAATTATGATGGCACTGAGTGTCAGATACTGTTCACGCTAAACCTTTTTTCCCTCCAACTACAGAAACTGAAATGAGCTTCATGACCTTTTTTTCCTCCAGCATCAGCATTGTGCTCAGGTCACTGATGTGAAGCAGCAGGAACTTTTTTGTTGTGATGGTAGAAAGTGGACGAGCTCCAGCGCTCGGGGACATCCGTGAACATCTGTCCTGTCTGTCAGCACAGCTGGGAGGAACCTGTTGACTGTTCCAAACATCTACTGATGACCATGAAGACCCGCAGGAGGCCCGGCCCGTTCAGCAGCAGGTCGAGGGGCCATGATGACCTGCAGCTGAGGGAGGGGGCTCGAAAGAGAAAAACCAAAGGGCTTGACGTCTTCACTCACAGAGCAGAACGGGAGCAGCTCCCCTCGTGTGGAATTGTAGCTAATATTTGTCACACCAAACCATTTCCTGTCTGAAACGGCTTTGCTGGATTTAAGCTAATTTTGAGTTCTTGTTTCCATCATGACAATCACACCAGGATCTGCTTGGAGTCCAGTCGTCCTAATCTGTTCAGCCTGCTTTGGTTTTAGGCAGAAGTCCATTTTTTTCCTTAAAAGAAGAGAAGTGTTTTTTCAGCTGCCTGTATTTAAACAACATTGTCGAAATAAAAAGAATTTACTGAAACAATCTGACCTGCTCTGACTTTTTCTGTTCTGAATGAAAGTATTTTTCTGATCAAAACCACAGCTTCCTTCTTAAATACCTGTTCGGTTTTCTCAACGCGTAGTCAATTATGGTTTTTGACTCTTTGTGCTCCCAGAGACAACCTGATGTACGGCTTTCATCAGGAGCTAAGTGAGCCGCTGTGCTTCTCCACCAGCAGCTATTATTAGACAGAAAACAGCAGCAGTTAAAGGGCTAAAGTAAAAGATATGCAGCAGGAGCACAAAGCCCTCCCTCAGGGCTGGAATTATTTGCAGCTACGCAGGAAAACAAGTCAGCCCTCAAACATCTGCATTAGTCATGTAGAACATCACTCTGTAGATTTCAGCCGCAGTCCACAGCAAAACACTGCTGAAGCAGTAGCAGCAGCTGAAGCAGTAGCAGCAGCTGAAGCAGTAGCAGTAGCAGCAGCAGCAGCTGAAGCAGTAGCAGCAGCAGCTGAAGTTGAAGCAGCAGCAGCTGAAGCTGAAGCAGCAGCTGAAGCAGTAGCAGTAGCAGCTGAAGCAGTAGCAGCAGCAGCTGAAGCTGAAGCAGCAGCTGAAGCAGTAGCAGCAGCAGCTGAAGCTGAAGCAGCAGCTGAAGCAGTACCAGTAGCAGTAGCAGCTGCAGCAGCTGAAGCAGCAGCTGAAGCAGTAGCAGCAGCAGCTGAAGCAGCAGCAGCTGAAGCAGTAGCAGCAGCTGAAGCAGTAGCAGCAGCAGCTGAAGCAGTAGCAGCAGCAGCTGAAGCTGAAGCAGCAGCAGCTGAAGCAGCAGCTGAAGCTAAGGCAGCAGCAGCCTCTGCAACACCCCATCACATTAATGGTCTGCATGCATCGTCTTCAAAAGCTGGACAACTGTCCCTGGGAGCACGTTCAGCCGTGTTGAGGTTCTGAACTTGTCACAGTTCAGCTTATTTCCTGTTCAGCATTTGGTCGGTGATCCTGGTTTGGTTCAAAGAGCTTTCTCAGGAACCAACAGCCATCATGATCCCTAACTTTGCACATTTTACTCTAAACAGAACTGTCATCTCTCGCAGCGATGATCCTAAACTGCTTTGCTGACTTTTCAAGGCGAGTCTGGAATCTCTGGAATCAGAACATTTGTTGAATCCCAGGATCCTCCAACACGTTGAATCACATGAGCATTTTCAACTCATCTCTCTCCTTACAGCATCCCTGATGGGTCAAACTTTCACAGACCCCCTCACAGACCATTTCATGGATTCCTCCATCAGCTGATTGTCTGTGAATGTGGTAGAGGGTGTGTGTGTGTCTGTGGGAGGGGGTTAAAATCCTACAGATTTCCCGCTTTAAGGCTGAGAGGATCAGGAATCTCCAGAACCAACTGTGACTGCTGTCTGCTTTCCTTCATTTTGGTTTAGAAGGATCACTGATGGTGCTTATTGATGATCTGAAGTACTTAGACGTTCTCACCCGAGATCTTCTCTGGATGTTCCTCAGCTGGCTGTCAACCCGTGTGAGAACCCTCAGCTCCTGCTTCCTGCATGAATTCTTGGCTCCTTGGTCGTTTTTTAAACAGTTTGTGTTTTTTGAAGATTTGAACCATCACTAGAGGTGAGTAATGATTGTTTTCTGGAAGATTTTATTTAAAATCATGTTTGTTAGCATCAGATATTGTTCTGCGTCACGGCTTTGATTTGCTGGTGTCCATCTGCTCATGGGAGCCTCTTGTACATGTTTTTGGACCGGTCCGGAGGAGCTCAGCTGGACTCTCGTGGATGAAACCGTCCTGCATGTGGAGGAAGGATTAGCCTTCTCACCTCAAAGATCTCAAACGGCCCTCAGACATGTCTGGAAGAAAAGTAAAGTCATTTTTCAAAGTATTTGCTGCTGTATGTCTGTCTTCCACTTTGTTTCCCCTACAGTGTTTAAACGGCATTGCCCCCCATCCACCCCTCCCCTGCAGCCTTTTGTTAAGATAATTTCAAAAGATGAACATTTTCTTCTGTACATTTCCTAAAATTGAGTTATTCTGACTCATACACTTCCTGACTTAAGTCGCTGTATGTTCTATGAACTGACAGAGATGAAATCACTGGTAATCTTCAATCTTTCAGTGCAGGTTTGCTTCTCTCACTAAAACAGTTTTTTTGTTTTTGAAGTTTTGTGGATGAAAGTAAAACTCCTTCAAGTTTCCATCTCTGTACAAGACGTAGAGATGACCATAGATAACGATCCTTCCTGTCGTCAGCAGAGCAGCAGTTTAATCATCAGCAGTACTTCATTTCTGCTGCATTTCAGTCCAAAGCTTAGCTTTGTGAAACTTTTCAAACTTCATATTTTCTTTAAAAAACTGCAGCATAATTGAGCACAAATTCCAGAAACGTTAGTTTAATTGAACCACCTTTATCCTTCCATCATTCAGGTTTGTATCATGAAGTAAACACTGAAGGAAGAAGTACTTCACAGGTTCCACCCACCACAGATGCCCTTGATATTCTTCTCTTTTTATAGATGGAGTTGGCGAGGAGCTGCACGTTGACTCGCCGCAGAGCGCCAGGCTCTTTGGCGTGCAGAGGTCACGAGCTGCAGCAGGATCCAATTAGCTTGATGCTCTCAAATGAATGTAGTGATGCACTCCTGATAAACGCCAAATCTTGTCCGACTGCTGGTTTCAACAAATCAGAAAAAAAGGTGAAAAAGAAGCGTGGAGTCGGATCTGTGGGGTCACTAGGAAACAGCCCCTCCAGGCTGGACCCCTCCCGCCTGTAATGTGAATGACGGCGCACTGATACGCATTCATCAGTGATTGCCCACCCACTGTAGTGCCGACCTCTGACCTGTTGCATTCAGGCGTGCCTGATCCATGCTTTATATTTCCCAGCTCTGCTCTTGATTGCTGGGGGGGGGTGTTGATGCCCCGTAATAACAGACTGCTGTTGAATGCAGGCATGTTTCTGAGGGTTTTTCCTGCAGAACATGGCACTCTGAACTCCCACAAACACTCCTCATTATAGTTTGGTGTGTTCTCTGTAAATATTCTCCATCTAAATTGCCATTGAAATGTTAAGTGAAGGACGTCTTTTGTTTTCATTTCAAAAACACCCACCAAGAAGCAACGTCTCTATTTCACTGGTTTCTGCTTTAACACAATGATCCATTTGCATGACAAAAGTTTCTGTTCTGAAATGACAAGAATAAAAAAACCAGAGCAGAGTCTCAATAGTGAGTGCGTGTGTGTGTGTGTGTGGGGGGGGGGGGGGTCCATGTGGAATTATGAAGCTGAATACGCTTTAATCTTAAATCTGTTTGATAGATGTTTCTTCTGTTACAGAACTAGTTCAGTAAATCTTTAGAGGTCAGTAAGTCACTTCATGCTCCATTAAATGGAGCCAAACCATTTATCTAAGAACTAGACTGAGTGACTCCTCCCCCTGGCGTTCCAAACCGGCAGAACCTGCTGGTTCCAAGAAGCCAAAACCCCACAGACTTCTGTAGAGTCAGTTGTTACTCAGTCATTCTATTGGTCAGAACGGCCATTCTTGCTCTGATACATTTTTTAACTTCTTTTTTGATAATCCTGTTCTTTTCAGAATATTTTTTCTTCATCACAAGTTACTGACGTTGTAAGCTGACCAATCAAATGTCTCCAAAAAAGCATGTGGCGCCCATGGCCCCCACGTCCAGCGTTCAAAACCTTTGAACGTCAGATTCTGCTTTTAAAAGTAGGGGTGTGGCCTTTCAACGAGCTCACTCCTGATTGGTTAGTGTGGTTGCCATAGAACCGTCGAATCAGACCAACTTGAACCAATCACTGCTCACTGATCACATCTGGCTCCACTATAACGGCGTCTGTATTACAAAAAAATGGCGACAAAGTTGACTTCATGTGGTTGGGGGCGGATGCCACATACTTTAGAGAGGAGCAGGAGGACTCATCTGAGCCAGCTAACAGGTTGTTTCATGCTGTGCTCTGCCCTCCTTTCTTCATAATAATTTCTACTGGAGAAGAATGTCACTTATGAGGGGGAGAACGAGTCCCCTCAGATGTTTTACAGTTCTCTGATTTAACTCATCTTTTCTTCAAATATTTTAGCCTCTTTGAACGGTTTGAAGCCAAATTGAAAGTCTAAAACTTCTGTGAAGGACTCATCAGAAGATCTGAGCAAAGAAAATCCAAAAACGGAATCTAAAAGTCCAGGAAATTCATTTCTAGCAGCGTCACAGCTCTGATAAGAGTTTGATCTGTTGACCTACAGCAGAGGCTGCAAGTTCTCCTAATGCATTAGTTCTTAGTTTAAATGACTTCTCTACAGTTAAATAAAGTTTTATTCAAAGCTGATGCTCAAAGCTGGTTCCATAAACAACACAAATCTGAGGCTGTGACTCTAAACCCAGATGTTTGGATCTGTGTAAACTTAGTTGAAACAAACAGCTTGCAATCACTTCAAAGATCAGCAGTACACCTTATAAAGGGGCAGCTGTGGTGCCGTGGTAGAGCGGTCAACCTCTGATTATTTCAAGAACCCCACATTGCTCCTTGAATGAGAGCGGAGTCGCCGTCAGTGTGTGAATGGGACTGTGTCTGTGAAGCCCTTTAGGCCTTAAAGCTTCAGTCACAAACACCCGTACGGGGGGGTTGGCTCGTCCTCTTCTCTCCCATAGGCATTATGGGTACTGCAGTCAAACCACATGTTATGTCTGTTTTCATTTCCTAATACATGAAAATAAACTGTTTATTGTCCGTTTCTTTGATACATTTACATTTAAAGTGTTCTTCCAACAATTGAAAAGTCAACAGAAATCCAGTCAGATCACAGTCTTTGGAAAATATTTGTATCATTAAAACCAGTCTGATGGGAAAAAAAATCCGCTTTTTTGTGTGTCTAAAGGTTTAAAGTAGTTATTCTGAGTGAGCAAACATAAACTCATTATCTTCTTTCTCTCTGACTTTAGTTTATATGGTTTCGTTTTTCTGGAAGGGGAAAAATCTTCCAGCTTACAGTGTCAAGTTCTCTCTCATTTCATTTATTTAAAAATCAAACACCTCCTACTGGTTAGCAAATAATTTAGGATGGTGTTTTTGTTAGTATCAGGATCTCTGAGCCTCCAGGGTTTTACTGTCCCTGAAGACAAACCCATCCATTATGCACTTCTCCAGTCAGGCAGGGGAAAAGTAAAAGAAAAGAAATGATTTAAATCTGAATTATTAAAATGATGTTTTGAATGTTAACTAGTTATAAAGAGGTGTGTTGTCTGGAGAGACCATTAAAGAGAGCAGTGATACATTGAATGAGAGACAGCAGACCCTGTTCAGATAAGGAAGACCCCACAGCAAAAACATGAACAAATGATCACTATGGGGTTAATAATGCAGGAACAGTCCAGAAATATTAAATAACGAAACTGCAAAAAAAAATCTCTCACAAGCGAGCAGGATTGAGGCCTGATAGCTGGCTGCCTCTCTCACCGGCGGGAGCCATTTCCAGGGTACTGACTGCACTCAATCTCCCAGCAACCCCAGCACACACTCCCCAGACTCAGCTGGGGAGTCTGGGTACTTCAGCCTGATCTGATCTCCTGTTTACCTGATCCTGCTTCATACCTGACTCTGCTGCCTGACCCAACCTTTGGCTGCATTCTGATGAAGCTTTGTGGCCTCTCAGCTGAGCTTTGGTCCTGTCTGTACCTGTGGAACCAGATGTCTGCCCGTTTGTGATAGTGAGGCAGCGAGTCTTCAAACTGGTTCACTGGTTAAATGAAACGAAATGAAAACAAAAGAATGGTTTGTATAGACATGAATGCGAAAAAGTTCTAAGGTTTCTTATGATACACTACACATTAAAACATTTTTTAACATTCAAACCATTGTTTTAGTAAAGTTAAGGGAAAACAATGGCCCCTAAAACAATCGAGGTTTCTGATTAAATGATTGTCCTTCCTTTAGCTACTGATTGCTGCCACATTTGGAATCAACTGGTAACGTTTTTTAAAAACGTCAAGCATTTTTATCAAAAATGAAAGGTCGTTAATTGTTTCATTTTAGTTCGAATTTTAGGGCTTGGTCGCACCGCCCGAACTTTGCTGGAACGTACCTGGAGCGGCGGTTGGGGAGGGGGGGGGGGGGGGGGTGTTTTTGACAACTCTTGTCACAATGCGCACAAAATGGGGCACAAAATGGGGCACAAAATGGGGCACAAAATGGGGCACAAAATGGGGCAAAGAATTGAACGGGCGCCGGCTTAGTAATGCGCCGCTCAAGCCGGCGTAGCTTTAGCATTGGTTTAGCGGTTGCGAGCGTTGATGTAACGTTTGTTGCTGATGGACTAGTGTACCAATCATTGCAAGTCTCTCAGGATCCATGGTGATGCAGTTTTTGGGCTAATTCGATGTAGGTCTGAAATTCACAGCAGCTCAATTACAAATGAGTTCCTGGTCCATTTCACCCCGTATGTTTGGCCAATCACCAGTCCCGCTCCAGCACTTCTATAACAACGCTACACCAAAGATAATGGCTTTGAGGTACTCCTTTGAAAACACACAGTTATTCTGAACTATGATATCATTGATGTAATGCATTTTTTTCTCTACCAGGGTCACCAACACAATGAGTTTGAACCATTGACTCTATCAGAGAACTGGACTGAGCAAGATGTCCGTGGGGGTAGGGGGGGTCTATTAGAGACCGACGTCTAATGGTATTGAGCACGTTAGACCTGATGTCAATCAGAGACTGGCCAGATGTACAGTATGTCTCTATAGAAGTCTATGGGCTGTATGGTGGAGGTTCATTCAAAGGAGTCAAAAGCAGAATATCTTTGGATGGTCAAAAAGACTGGAGGACATCAGTCAGACTTTCCCATGAGTCTCCTCTTTATTCACACGCTGTCCCTACGATAACTATCTCTGAGGCTCGTGAAGGAATTACACCTGATGGACATCCTCAATTATTAACAGGCTCTCACTGGGACGCCTTCTGCAAAGAAGGAGACCGGAAACAGAGTCCTCGGTGGTCCTAAAGGTCCCTCCCCCCCGTCGGGGTGGCTCCTTCCTCTGTCTCTTCTCCTGCCACGAGTTTTCAGTTGGACGGCTGGGTGGTGAGAGGATGATGGTGGGAGGTGTGGCACTCTCGCAGTGACCTGCGGGGAGGTGGCAGATGGAATAATTCAATCGATGACTGTGCTGCACAGCAATGAGTTTCACAACAGTCGACCACACGAATCCAAGCATAACTGCTGTAAGAGAACCTGATGTCTGTTTCTAGAACCTTATTATCAGAACCTCTGTGATAGTAAAAAGACACAAAGGAATGACAGTGTTCGGGTCAACATGCTCCTGCATTCATCAGAGTGCAAACTGGAATAACCGCTGTCCTCCAGCATCCAGCTGCACCGTCTGCTTCCTGTTTCCATGACTCCTGCAGCACCGGATTCAGACAAGGACCAAAGAGAAAAACACCAGAAACACTAAGAACTAAAGTCCAGCAAAGGAAAAGATCTGGAGGTCCAATTACTGATCAATTATTTACTCAGCTTCACACTTCACTATTTAAATGTCCTTAATATTCCAGAAGATATTCTGTAAAATGTGTATAAATGCTGGTGTGAAGCCCATTGAGACATCTACATTGTGATATTGGTTTATAGAAATAAAACTGAAGTGATACTTGATCTGAATATGATGAAGCCTGAAATATTGTCATGTCTACTTACATAATCATGAGATTTATTCATTCTAAAGCATGTTTTATGACCAGAATCTATGCTGGTAATTTATAAATATCGGATGTTATGAAACGGTTAATGATAATTCATTACAAATATGCAAAATTCATTTACAAAAAGTTTTAAGGTAAAGCTAGGGTGGGGTTATATACATTTGCTTCCTCCCGTTCCCTTCTATTTTATCCTATGTTTGACACGTGTTTGTAAGGATGTAAACTTCTATTGATTGCATTGTTCCTGCATTATTCTTGCTTTGATTACATGAAATAAAACTAAATAAAACTGATCTCATCAAAAAAAAAAAAAAAAAATGATCAAAAGAATTCATAAAACTTAAAAAAAATGTACTTGTGTTGGTCAATGATGGTTGTGTGATTGGTGAAGAAAAACCATATTCTTTTTTGGTGTTTTTCTGCTCTTTCAACCATTCTGGTATAAAAATGTCTCAGTTCCACCTCTGACTTTGGGTTTGCTCTCCTGACATGATGTTGTTTTATGGTCATTGAAAATGAATGACAAAAGTTATTCTCTAGGGTAACGTCTCTAGGGTCATCATTGATTTTTAAGATTAAATATCATAGTTTATCCACATGTTTTGACTGTGTTCCTTTTTTTTATTTATATGAAAATGTATTTGGAAGTTTTTCAGCTTTTAAATTTCAGTTAATGCTCAAAGTACTGCATCTTCATCTGTCTCCATTCACACATGAATGTTTAAAGCAAATGGTGTCCATTCACCAGAAAGTGGAAACTTATACATTTAGGTCCATTCCCCTGCAGTTAGACCCAAAAACATTGAGTAAAACAACAAACTATCCGTTTTGTGAAGCCGCGTCGGCTGAGCCTGAAGAGAATCAGATGGAGAAGTCCTTCAGTCCTCTAATAAATCAAAGTGGAAAGACAAAAAGCAGCTCAAGATGCCCCATGTTTGTGTCACTGCCTTTTGCTTGTTTGTGGTTGTGTGTGGTTAGCAAGGCGCTGTTAGCAAACACAGACTGGGTAAATATGAGGAGAGCCTCCCCCACCCACCCATGAATTTATCGCTCTGCAGGCCGTGTTCAAACACGACTGCTGTTCAAACTGACACGCTCTCACAACAGAACCAGCAGAAGGTATTCAAATCCTGGACAAATATGTGTTTACATGATGCACAGCTCGTTGTGAGCAAAACTCCACTTCCTGCCTTCTGGATGACTGTGAAGGAAACCGCGAGCTTGCACAGGATGAACGTGCACATGCAAACTGTTTGGTGTGAGGATTAACTTCAATTATCGGACCTGTTAACCTCTGGAGGGGTTTGGCTGTGGAAGAACTTCAAAAAGAGTCCTGCGTCAGCATGTTCAGAAGGTTCAATGTCATGTCAGTTCAGATCCAGTTTTTTTCTGTTTCGTCACAGCAAACTGCCCTGTAAAAATCACAGGTCTTTTCTCTAAGCTGTAAACATATATTTTTACCATCACTCATGTGTCCTCGAGGTTTATAGAGAAACAATGTCATTTTTACTTCAAACTGTTATCTTTTTATGTAATCGTCGTTTAAAACTACCCGAAAATAGTGACAAATTCCAGAGCGAGCAGCGTAAAAACTCAGACACGAACGTTTTAGTTGCTGAATTTGAAATTCTCATCTGGACAAAAGCCAAAGGACCTTTCAGCTAGAAATGGGAACGGAAAGAGAAAGGTAAACCATGAACTTATCAAGCGGATGAAATGAAACATGACAGCAGTAAAAGCATTAGTGATTTATTTACATGAAACAGAGGAGAACCCAACAGCCAAACAAACCCAGACTATGAGACAGTGACTGCATCCAGATTAAGACGAGATGAGGATGCAGTCAGATTACAGTTGATGAGACACTGAGGCTTTTCCATTTGAGTCCATGTTGAACTTCTTACAGACTGTATTACTCTAACTGCTTCTTCTTTTGTGTTGGCGGTTGAACCCTGCTTTGATATATACTGTTTGAAAGAAGATTTGTTTTCCTCTGTGGACATTCCATAAACTGTGCTGAGAGCAGGAAGAAGCCTTAGAAGGAACGACATCTGAAATGCCTGAAGCCAATCAGTGACAGCTGATTAGATAAGAACCAATCAGTGACCTACTGTTGGCTCAAGCTAAGAATCAACTCCATATTTGTGTAAACTTAGACCAGCCTCCTTTTCCTATGTTGAGGGCTTCCATTAAGCTGAATAAAAGAGGGTGTCTTTGCAGGAGAACTCAGAGCTGCTTTGCAGGGTGGACTGAGCTCTTCTGCAAAAGGCTCTCCTCTGGAGAAAATTCTACTTTAACTCCTGTTTCATTATTTATTTTGTCTTTTGTTTTTAAAGTCTGCTCTAACAGTCCACGTGTGTGTTCCTTTGTGTATTTACAGTCTTCCAGAAATGAACCTAATTTGGTTTGGAAACTGAAGGTGTTTCTGTGCTCAAATCTTAAAGCGATGATTACACTTTTCTTCTGCTTTCTGGACATTGTCTTCTGCACAGACTCAGTTTTCATCCAGCAGGTGCTCTTCATAAGAAGGGCACACTGTCCAGGTTTGGAGGTGGGGGGGCAGTCTGAATCCTTTCTAAAGAGTAAAACAGTCAAACCTACTGAAGGTTTTCTGAACTCAATCTCTGACAATAAAACAGTGACTGAGAATTCTTGGCTCTCCTCAAGGTTCTCGTCTTTGAGGTTCCATCCTTCATAGCAGCTCCATCTCAGTGTTCTTTTGAGCTGAGTCAGCAGTAAATCCAGTCACAATCACACACAAACGAAGGCAGCCTTTAGAAAGCAGCAAACAGAGACATTTGAACCCAATGATCTTGTATGAGAAAACACATCAGTCAGGTTTAAAGAACTTCTAGTTGAAGGGTGTACTGACTCATTCTTTATCTGCAGTAGAAACCAAGAAGTCACAAAGACTTTGTCTTTCCAGTTCATAGTATTACCTGACATGAATGTCAACACAGTTCAATCTTTGAAAAAGTAAATGAACGTGTTCACTTGAAGAGTTGAACATTTGATACGTGAACTATTAATCTGACTGTAGATACACTGTAAACAGAGGATCTTCTTTTAATTTCTCTAAACTCTACATTTTAAAACCTACTTTCATGCATCTTCTCACTCCAGCTCTGGTTTTTTCTTTGTCTTCCCTGTCGTGGACATTTCCTTGTGCAGTTATCTCTGAACATTCTGCACTAACAGAAGCTCTCTGTGACTTAATACGCATTAAGTACATTGGGTTGTCAGTCCCAAATTACCAAAAGCAATTTCAGACATGGCAATGCATCATCAAATGCCAGGAGAACGCCTTCCAGCGCTGACCTCACATTCATCCTCGTGCAGAGCTTCTGTGAGGCTGTTAGGAGAGCCAGGCGGCAGAATCATGGCTCCTCCAGGAAGGAGAAGAGCGCTTGGAGGCCGGAGGACCAACGTCTCCCTTTCCGACCATCCAGGCTGAACTAGGTCAGCCGTTCAAACCTCCCCAAGGAAGAAAGCCACCGTCAAGCACTAATCAGTGCTCGGCCAAGGGTGCGCTCCATTTCTGCGCCTGCGGTTCTGGAGGAGCCCCAGCAACCCCTCCCAGCCCATTTCTTCTCTTGCTTTTTGGCAGTTAAAGCCAAACGCTGAAGGACAATATTACTGTCAGAGTAACTGAGATCTCCCAGTTAATCAAAGAGGGGCATGCACCATGGAAGCTGGGACACCCGCCTCCTGGGCCTGTTCCCTCTCACACCACCCTGTGTTTGCTGACAGGGCTGTTGTGCTCACCTCGTTGACACTGTGCCATCATTAATCATTTATTTAAATAGAATAGCTTTAATACGTGTAACACTGGGCTGGCTAACAGAACGTCCAGAATGAAGTCTGAGGAGAGCTAACCTAATTAGAAATGACTGATCAGCTGATGTTATTGAGATAATTTTGAGATCACGGATTTAGGAACAGGATGATGTTCACTTTGAAGTCACAGCGATGTTTTTAAAGGTTCAAAGGTTAAAGTTAAGAAAATAAGACGTTCATCAGCAATTCATGCAAAACACAGCCTACTTCACTCAGAGAGAAACTCGCTGAACCTCCACGTCTGACAGGAGGAATGGATTTCTGTCAGTTCCTGCACCCCCTGCTTTTATAACGTCATGCTAGGAGTGGAGCGCCCCCTGGAGGGGAAAAATACTGCAGGTGTGCTTTGCACCCCACAGTATGAGGGTTGACATCAACCAGGGACATGTGAACATCACTGAAGTCCAACTCTGAGCTGGGTCTGGTCTGTTTGAAGGGACTGACACATTTCTACAGGAAATTCTTCCTTTTTTCTTTATTTGTTGCTTTGTTTTTAGAGAGGATGAAGGTTCAACTTCCTTTGAATGAATTTCTCAAAAAAGAAAAAAAAATATTGAAAATCTTACCACAGACACAGAAGTAGCTATAAATATCTCCTAAACATTTACACCAGCATGGAATAAAGATGATAAAGATGTTCAATTTCTAAAGATCAACCCTCCATAATCAAATTGGTATCATATTTGTTAAACATTTCTGAGACCCCCTATGCCAATAGCATGATCCCGGCTTTCCTCAAAAACCCATAGGAAATGACTTGGTCCATGTTTTCTGCTCTTTTGTTCATCACAATTCCACTAGGGGCAGTAGAAGGACTTTTTTGTTAAAATATCTGCATCCATGAATTCTCACAAAACATTTTTAGTGGGACAAGTTTGTTTTTTTTTTTTCATTTTCAAAACTTTATGGTGAAAATATGTTATTTTATTAAATGACTACTTGTACTGAAAGAATGCAAAATGTGTTGTTAAATAGTTCTTTATATAGAGTTGTTGTTAGCCCTGTTAAAAATGTGTTTAATACATTTGAGACAGCGGGTACATAAGGTGCTATTTTCTGAACACTCATTTCAGTATTTTTACATCTTTACTGAACATTGTTGTGAACAGAAGCTTACCAAATCACCAAACAGATTATAATTGATACCATAAATAATGCATATCAAATGATAGGCTGTTGCAGCTTTTTGTGGATTTTATCAAAGGCTGAACAAAAATGTGAATTTTCTGTCAGTTCTTTAATGAAGGTGACTTTCAAGGGTTAAAACTCCTGATGAACTCACACATCTGTCCTCAAATCAACAAAGAGAATAACCTTAAAATGAACTCCAGAAAATGTCAAAGATCCGTTTGTTCTTCAACACATCCGGAAGACACAGATTCAAACATGATTCAACCTTCAGAGGTTCGCTGTTCACTCCACGTTCACAGGAGCTGTCTGGTCCTACAAGCTGAAAACTCGAATGTAAACAGCAAAAAAAAACATTGTCACAGAGAATTGGCAGTGAGGACCTGACTTTTTTATGAAGCTCAGTCAGCCTCATGTTCTCCTGCTGGATGTTCTTAAAACACCAACTGAATGAGAAAAACATTGAAGGCACTTCACGTTGAAAGCATTTAAAGACGACTGAAGTTACGTGGGTGGTCTTTATGTGGGTGGTCTTTTCACACTGACAGGTTTGATTTGCATCAGGGTTCATTTCAACCGGTGGTTCTCCAGGCTATCAGGTGTGAACGCTTACCTGAACTCAAGCAAGTGAACCAGGGACTACGGGTCTCAATTTACTTCAGAAAAAATCCTGCAGATTTTCCAAGCAGCCCGTGTTCATGTGGTAGTTCTGGGCGTCATCCTCCACAGCTCAACATCCTTTCTTTCTCACATTAATAAGGTTATTCCATCGGCCAGCTTTCTTCTGTGAGACATTCACCGTCGCCGCCCCTCTCTCACTGTCACTTCTATCTTGGTTCACGCTTTGGTCACTCGACTACTGTCATTCACTCCTTTCTCCCCAAACAACACCTTCAATAAACTACAACGGGTCCAGATTTCAGCTGCCGCATCGTCTCCAGAACTCCGACCTGTGATCACATCACCGCTGTCCTCCAGCAATTACACTGGCTCCCAAAGGAACTCACAATTCCATTCACTTCTCCCTCTCACCTTTAAAGCCCTCCGTGACCTGGATCCTCTTTACCTCTCTGACCTCCTCCAAATTCTTTCTTCTCTCCTCTTTCGTTCTCTGCGGTTCTCTTCTTCTCTCCAGCTTTGCATACCCCCCACTCATCTAGTCACCATGGAGAGCCGAGCCTTCAGCCGGTGGCTCCATGTTCAAATCCAGAAAAGAAATGAAGAAAAGCTGCTGCCACGTTTTTTACTGAGAGGATGGCAGACATGACTTCAGACTTTGTGGATGTTACTAAAAATAAATACAAAAAAGCTAAAAAAGAAATGTGAGTCTGACTTGTGCTTTTTTTTTCACTCTTTATGTGATTAATGCAGGTCATCATTATGTTTTTCACAGAACCTGAGCGCTGTAGTCAGAAGCTCACTGGATGATCTTCATCCTGCTTTCATCACTCATTCCAGGCATTAACGTGATGACTTTCCATGTGAATCTGCTCTGCAGCGCTTAAAACATCATAGCTTAAATATTAATTTGCTTAGATTATTGATTTATGACAAGTTACAGAGTTTATTTCCTGCTGATAATGAAGAAAATCCAAATTGAACTGGTCAGACATAATAAAAAAAACGATAGCTCAGAAAACATAACAAGTAAGCCAGACTAACAAGTCTTTGAAATGATATTTAGATGCTAATCTGACTTTAAATTGAATGTGTGAATTATTTCTGTGCTGATTCCTACAGCTCCTGTGAATGTCAGGCTGCTGCTCGTCCAGCAAGTAATCAAATTAGACTGAAGGCCTCCTTCAGGGAGAAACACATTTGGAAAAAGCTCTTTTTCCTTCCTTTAAGTAAATCAGTGATCACTGAAAAGCCCCAGAGACTTTTTAATAATCAAATTACTCTCGACTGATGTGAATTAGGGCTGATAATCGGCGTAGACAGGAGCTCTGGGCCGCTTTCAAACACACACGTCTACACACTGCTCTGCTGAAGATTTATCTATAAGTCAAGACAGAATAAACCTTCCTCAAGTTATTTCTGTAATCATGCTAAAGAGGAATAAAAACAATCTGTTTTTCTGCATTCTTTGTTTTTACATGACATCACGTTCATGTTTAAAACTCTACCAACTTGGCCCACACCTCTGGATTCAGTAAAGTTCAGTGAGCAATTGGTCAGTGACTCCGCCGCTTCAATCCTGTGTCGGAGCAATTCCCTTCATCATGTCATTCATCCATAAAATTATCTTTGTTCCGTCAAGAAAAGAAAAAGCCTTTTTGGACTTTTCTAGAAGTGTCTTAAGATCACTCTGAGGATCACTCTTATGTCACACAGCACTTTACGGCACAATCTCAGATAAAAAGTTCTGAAAATCTGGTTGATGTGGTCATCACTGGTCATTTTTGGTCAATTTTAGCTCAGTCGTGCGTTCTACGGAGTATGGCCATCGGCAGATGGTCCACTGTTGAAGCAAAACCGAAGCAGTGCTGATCACGTGTCCAGTCCAAGACGCTCCACTGCCATAGCTATGCCCCGTCACCGGCTAACCGTGGCTCAGCGTCATATGAAGCGCTGAGTGCATAAAACCAGCCACGCACAGCTGGTAGTCACATTTACTGATCAAGCCCTTCAACAGTGCACACCTTCACGCAAGTTTGCTCTCGTTTTTGTGATGAAGACCAGGAAGAAGGGTTGCCATGCCAAGAAGAGGCCGACGAAGCCCAAAGCCCAAGCTGTGGTTGAGGTTCCCCGCAAGACTCCCAGGAGCAGAAGAAAAGTCAGACTTTTGTGTCTTTTCACATCTTCCACAGTTTTGATCACTGCCAGAACACAGATTATCACGTGTCTTTCCGTGTGTTGCACGTCTTCACCAAGTGAGCCGCCTGTAGTTGCCCATGGAATGACATTCTGAGCAGTTCAAAACTTTTTGCTGTCCGACGCAGTTCCAGTATTTCCTCAAGTCACATCTGTGAATCGACAGCAGCCCGTCATAAACTCATCATCATCGAGAAAGACTTCATCTGCTTCACGGGAGACGTCTTTTTGATTGGTTTTAGCCCTGATTGCGCCGTAAAGCGCTGTGTGACCGGGCTTTAGGGTGTATTCAGACTGGACACATTTGGTTCTCATAAAGTGAACCAGAGTTTGTTTCCCCTGATAATCCTGAGCAAATTGTCAGTCTGAATACATCCAAAGTGGCCCCTAGTTCCGGACCAGGAACTGCTCTCAAACCCCTCTTTGGAATTGGTCTCAGTTTGTTCTCAATCGGACTGAGCTTCGTTTCTCTCTGAGATTTCTCAGTCTGAATACAAAACATTTCCAGGGCGGAAAACTGGACCAAAACGGTAACTGTAGCCGAACAACAAGAACACAACAGATGAGTCGCAGACAAATGTTAAAAATTCAAAATATAAACAAAGTATATTTAAACGAAATATTGTTTAAATCTGTAAAAATCCTGACAAGGAAGGTAAAGAGCAGGATTTTAATTATTTCATCCTTTAGATGATTTTGCCCCAACCTTGTAATTCCTTCCAATGAGGGAAGAGATCACTAGTCACACAACTTTTAAAGTTCGAATACACCCTTAGGATCCCTCTGCAGACCACTCTGAGTATCACTCCGAGGATCACTCCGAGGATCACTCAGAGGATCCCTCTGAGGATCACCCTTAAGATCCATCTGAGGATCACTCTGAGGACCACTCTGAGGATCACTCCGAGGATCACCCTTAAGATCCATCTGAGGATCACTCTGAGGATCACTCCGGGGATCACTCCGAGGATCACTCTGAGGATCACCCTTAGGATCCATCTGAGGATCACTCTGAGGATCACCCTTAAGATCCATCTGAGGATCACTCCGAGGATCACTCCGAGGATCACTCTGAGGATCACTCAGAGGATCCCTCTGAGGATCACTCTGAGGATCACCCTTAAGATTCATCTGAGGATCACTCTGAGGACCACTCTGAGGACCACTCTGAGGATCACTCCGAGGATCACCCTTAAGATCCATCTGAGGATCACTCTGAGGATCACTCCGAGATTCACTCCGAGGATCACTCTGAGGATCACCCTTAAGATCCATCTGAGGATCACTCTGAGGACCACTCTGAGGATCACTCCGAGGATCACCCTTAAGATCCATCTGAGGATCACTCTGAGGATCACTCTGAGGATCACTCCGAGGATCACTCTGAGGATCACTCTGAGGATCACCCTTAAGATCCATCTGAGGATCACTCTGAGGATCACCCTTAAGATCCATCTGAGGATCACTCCGAGGATCACTCCGATGATCACTCTGAGGATCACCCTTAAGATCCATCTGAGGATCACTCTGAGGACCACTCTGAGGATCACTCTGAGGATCACTCCGAGGATCACTCCGAGGATCACCCTTAAGATCCATCTGAGGATCACTCTGAGGATCACCCTTAAGATCCATCTGAGGATCACTCTGAGGATCACTCCGAGGATCACTCCGAGGATCACTCAGAGGATCCCTCTGAGGATCACTCTGAGGATCACCCTTAAGATCCATCTGAGGATCACTCTGAGGACCACTCTGATGACCACTCTGAGGATCACTCCGAGGATCACCCTTAAGATCCATCTGAGGATCACTCTGAGGACCACTCTGAGGATCACTCCGAGGATCACTCTGAGGATCACCCTTAAGATCCATCTGAGGATCACTCTGAGGACCACTCTGAGGATCACTCTGAGGATCACCCTTAAGATCCATCTGAGGATCACTCTGAGGACCACTCTGAGGATCACTCCGAGGATCACTCTGAGAATCACTCTGGGGATCACTCCGAGGATCACTCTGACATACTGTATGTCCTCCAGTCACTTCCTGCTCACTCTATACAGCTTCATTCTAAGTAATTCTTAGAGCTTATCTTATTACGGAAGTCTGATGATGTTGGTAAATGGATGCTGAGGTTGGAGCTACAAGGAAATAAAATAGAGACCAAACAGGAGGTTCATGAATGACATTAGAGTGGAGGATGTGATGGAGGAGGATGGGGGGGAGGGGGTAAACTGTGGCGCCCCCTAAAGGACTAAAATGTCCTTGAGAACTCAGTCTTCTGTCATCAGTTGTTTCTTATCATATATATCTTTATTTTTTGCTGCATTACTTCTTTTGTATTTTCTAAATCTGCAGTCTTTTTTCTTTACTTTTCTATTGCTTCTCTCATTTATATTCATTCTAAACAGCAATTTGTTTTTCAAGTAGTTCTTCTCTCATCTCATTTAACATCAACCTGCCAAGGGACTCCAGATGGAAATCAGCCTGCGGCTATATTCTGGTATATTTACATTTGTTTTAATGTTCATTAATAAGCATTGTCCCTTCTCAATAAAGTTATCTTAAGACCCTCTGCATCCCTCTTCCTGATTGTAATTGATTTTTTTTCTATAATTTGTTCTTATATCACACATCTTTCCAACTTTTCAAAAACATTCTTTGACCATCTTCTTACTAGGGTTAGTTCCTTATTCAATGACGTTCATGCTGTTCAGTGTTGACTCCCTTTCCCTCCGCTTTTTGTTGTTTGCTTCTGGTGATTTTTTTTCCTCTAAAATGTTTCTGAAAAGATTTGAACTTCTATCCATCCATTTTCTAAATCCACTCTATAGCAACCCCTTTTGGAGGTCACAGGGTTGCTGGAGCCTATCTCAAGTCCTGCTGGGCAAAGGCGAGACTCACCGATAACTGGACTAAACAGTCTCACACAAACATACCAGGGGGAAATTCAGAGTCACCACTAGGCCTTTATGCATATTCTGTGATGAATCTGGAGAAAATCTATGTATGCACGGGAGAACGTGCAAACTCCAACCCAGCTGGGATTTGAACCAGCACCCTCTTGCCATGAGGTGAGAGTGCCAGCCACTTCACCACCCACGGTTTAAATTCAACTTGTAAATTCATCCAATTTGTCTCAAATTGTCGGTTCTTGTATAAAAAACTCAAGTAAATGAGGATGAATTTTCTCTTTTCCAATATTCCGGTTTCAGGGACATTTATTTTTCTGTGACGAATTTTTATCTCCTAAAACAGACATTTTGTTGTTTTTTTTATCCAACATTTGAAGATAGAAATAAAAACCTTTCAGAGCTTAGAAATGAAACAAACTAATTTGATTATTTCTTGTAGATAATCACAATAATGGAAACCAAATGAAAGATAGAAAGAATAACCAGAGAATTAATCAGAGGTAAATGTTCTGACTCCATTTCAGGGTAATTTGTTGTGGAGTTGGATAAAGCAGATTGGGTTGTTGAAGCTTCACATGAAGACAAATGTCTGCTGATCTTTTACTACATAAACCAGAATCATTTAAAAGACTCTATTGGGTTGATTAAAGTTCTGGGGATATTTTATTCATACATGCATTCCTCCTCCAGATCAATATGATTGATAAATGCAATAATTAGTTTAATTCTATCCTTCAGAAAGAAAAACAAGATCTCATCCATCCGTCATACTCGCTCTGTCCTGTGGAGGGTTACCGCGGTGACCGAGGAGTCTATCCTTGCTGCTACAGGGTTAGGGCAGAGAACATCCTAACACGACGCTGGTCCTTTACAGTCAAGTATCTTCATGTTTGACCAAAAGCTGCCAGTCAATCACACTTCAAAGACTTCTATCTGGGGTTGAAGTATTTACGCTGTCAGCATTGATGAAAAAACCTTTTCTGCAGACCCTGAATGCATCTCCAGCACTGGCAGTGTTTTTAGGTACAAAGAATGAAAGGCATCATCTGTGTTCACACTGCAGTGTATCGCCCCAGAGTTCATCTGCTGCAGAACAGTTCTCAGAAGGTTCTACTGTTGGTTCTTCTGTAACATCTGCAAAACCAAGAAGACAAGAGGACGAGTTCTTCTGAAGACTGCATTCCAGTCAGAATATGAAACCTGAAGAATCATTTCTTGAACTGAGTTTTTTAGTCTCAGAATAGTTTGGACATGAGTTCATGCAAACATAAAACAGAGCACAAGAAAACTGTCTCTTCATTCGTTTTCAGACTGGGTTAAATTTGCAACAAAAGTCTTCATTGCAGACTGAATGTCATTCCAGATCACTTCTGCTGCAGATCATAAAGAAAATATGTTAAAGGAAATGTTTGCAAGCATTTTCAGACAAATTTTTCTTAATGTGACAGAACTGTTCCAGAAAAGAACTCCTTTTGGCAGCAGACGTTAAAAGCTGCAGTGAAGTGTGTTGAGCTCTTCGGGGGGTTGGTGGGAGACTTTGTCTGCTGAAGCTGCTAACAGATGGCATAGTCTGTTTTCATGTATTTTGAGTTGGGGTTAAAAAGCTTGAATAAAAATAGACCCGTCCATCTGCTCAGGCGCTGCATCTGAACAGCAGATCCTGCTGGATGTTTCACGCAGACCTTCATTAACACCAAAACATGGATACAAACAGGTTCCTCCACTACATGCACCAATTAACACCTCCCTCTAATCAGGAAATATTTCAAACCCCTCAGTTATAAAAATATGATATGAGCCTCCTGACAGGCATGTGACGGGTAGACCTGGTTAAAAATACGGACACCATATCCTGACCCCATTTTCTACAAGTTCTGCTCAACTTTTAGAACAATCATTCAAAGCCAACCTCATTTTTCTCTGTCAAAACTAAACTTAAACTTCCCAGTGGAGGTTCTGTGACATCATCCAGGAGAAAGCAGAAAGGATTAGGGTTGAGTGTTGATGTCATTCATCTGCAGAGGAATGATGCAGCATTCAGCTGCTGCTGGGTCCAAGATGAAGTCAACCCTTGGTTGATGCCCCAGACAACTTAATGCCTAATTCACACAACCAGTTTACATCCACCACATTGGTTTGGACATGAAGCTGCTTCTGAGCTGAGTTCTTGTCCGAAAGTGGGTTCGTAGGCCGGAGACTCCCGCTGCATCGTGGAAGACACGGATGATGCTAAAAGATCAGGTTTATTTGGAAGTTCTACCAAAGCGTAATCCTGTCTTTATGTCTGGGTTCATGAGATCATTCAGACACTCCCCCAGTGCAGTGAGCTTCACTGTCTACTGCAGTAGCTGCATCTGAATGACGGCGCTTTCAGCGGTACTTCTGTCTCCCTGTGAGCCAGTCTGATGACTTGCTGTCTGTCCAGCATTAGTCAGAGGAGGAAAAATAGCAATAAAATAAAAGGAAATTTGTATCATTGTCTCAATGGAGAAATAACGTTACCAAATTCAGGAGTATCAGACTCACCTTCATGTTGGTTTTGAAATACACCCACTAATGTCCCGTCATGAGCACATCACAGGCCAAAGCTGAGTTCCTGATTGGTAGATGCTACACACATTCTTTGCCAAAGTTCAGACATTTTACCTCTGAAACATGGTGTTGCACTCTGCTGCATGTTAGAATTTTTACTTTGTCACCCAGAACATACTGCTGACAGATAATCGCGCCACGTCCAGCACTCAGTACTTGAAACTAGAGGTCCCTCAGCATGAAATGCATTCAGCGTGAACGCATATTTAGTTCAGTCCTGATATACAAACCACTTACACTTGGTTCTGGCACAAGGTGAAGTAAACTGATGCTACTCTTTTTTCTTCTGCATTAGTCATAATGGAAACCATCAGAATACAGAATGGATTCTATTCACATGCAGCTTCAGTCTGAATTACTTTTGGTTCTCCTTCACCAGCCAGTCCAAAGACAGGTTTGACTGGTTAGCGCTCATATCCCTCCAGGATCTGCTACAACTCCCCCATTTTATCGTCAGTCTCAGCAGCCCTCCAGAGACCACGGTCCAGAACCACCGGACAATCCTGGAACATCATCTTCCCCCCTCGTGGTCCAGAACCACCGGACAATCCTGGAACATCAGCTTCCCGCCTCGTGGTCCAGAACCACCGGACAATCCTGGAACATCAGCTTCCCCCTCGTGGTCCAGAACCACCGGACAATCCTGGAACATCAGCTTCCCGCCTCGTGGTCCAGAACCACCGGACAATCCTGGAACATCAGCTTCCCGCCTCGTGGTCCAGAACCACCGGACAATCCTGGAACATTAGCTTCCCCCCTCGTGGTCCAGAGTACCCAGGAAGACGTTTGAGTCTGCAGTGTTGCAGTAAAGATCGTTAACACAGCAGAGGCTTCCTTCACTTCAGCTTAACACCTCTGGTGTGATTCAACGGATCCACTCCTGCAACCTCCTTCACAAGGAAACAGCTTTAGCAGCAGATCTTTGATCCCAGACCTTCAATTAGACAAACCTTTAAAGGCTTTGCACTTGGAATGACAGTTCTGAACGCGATGTGCTGAAACGCAGCTCTCCTGCTCACACATTTGAAGGCAGGCAGGGTGGTCATTTCCCATCATTCCACTGATTCTATTCAGAAGTCACACCTTCATTCTTGAATTCAATCTAAAACCTGCCGTGGAGATTTTAACACTTTGTTTATTCTAGCTTTTGTTCTCTGCTTCCTCTCAGTAACAAAAATATTTATTTCTCTTCTTATTTGAGGTCATTTCCTGTAAAAGTCTTTCCTCTGTTTGAATCAGTCCTTGTATGCTTTTCTCTTTCATGACAGCTGAGAGATGAAATAATCTGGAAAAACATCAGATATGATTCATTTGTGAGGATAATAGTGATTGAAAGTGTTTGTTCTTGTTGCTGAGAGTTTGTGAACGAGATGAGAGATAACGTGAAGAAGCTTTAATTGTGACTCTTTTCAAGCTGAAATTCTTAGATTTTCTCAAATTGACTTGTTTTAATTTAGGACTGTAAATTGCTCCATAACGAGTTTCTAATAGTTTTTATTCTCCAGGAATGCTCTTATGGGTCATCTCACTCTTTCTGTGGTCGTCATCACGTTGCTGCTGCCGTCCTCTTTGCCTCCACGTCACTGTTTGTCATTTATCTTCCTGTCTGTAATCTGATATTTCTCTCAGTCTTTCCTTCCCTCTGTGACGGTGTTGCTTCATGTTTTCATCCCATGTGTGTGTGTGTCTATATATATGTGTGTGTGTGTGTCTGTGTGTGTGTGTGTGTGTGTGGGTGTGTGTGTGGGTGTGTGTGTGTGTGTGTGTGGGTGTGTGTGTGCGTGTGTGTGTGTGTGTGTGTGGGTGTGTGTATGAAGTGACTGGCAGCTGATTCTGCTGTGTGTTGTCTGCTACATTTGTTTGACAGTAAACTGAATAAAGCTCTAATTGAATAAGAGTGGTGCTCTCCACTTCCATCAGTGATTTGATGTCTGAGCTGAAGGCTTGAATGTATCATTAAACTGTAGAAAACAGTAAACAAATCAAGGCTGCTGCAGCTGCAGACTAATGACCTGGAAGAACTGGATTCTGTTAATGCAGATGTTTGAATGCAAAGACTCGCTGTAAATGGTATCGACGTTTTTCTCATGTCATTTTGATGACAGCTTTGAGTCCGCTCTGTTTTATAAACTCTCTGTTGGACGTTCTACATACTAACATGCAGTTGGTGCTGTTTGCATTTTCCCTGCCTGAGTTCAGGACAAAAGCATGTCAAGCTTTACCAATTAGTGCAGGAAGGACATCATGTTTAATGAGCTCCTCATGTTAAAACAGTACAGAGAAAACTTTAAACATCATGGAGAATGTAAACAAGTTCAGTACGGTCCAATTACTTGTCATGTTCCTTTAATTATTTGATCAATTTGATTATTTATCAATTTATTTTATTCCAATTTATATTAATATTCACTGAAAAATGTGGATCTGTATGTGTGTGTTTGTGTGGCCCTGCAACAGAACAGCAACCTGTCCAGGGGCAGCCCTGCGTTTGCCCAACAGTAGCTGGACGAGTCCAGCAACCCAGAGATCCCACAGGAATTAAGCTGGCTGACTGGTTGGCTGGTTGTTTGTCTGGTTGGCTGGCTGGTGCCTGGTTGGCTGGCTGGCAGGCTGGTTGGCTGGTTACCTGGTTGGCTGGTTGGTTGTCTGGTTGGCTGGCTTGCTGGCTGGCTGGTTGGTTGGCTGGCTGGTTGCCTGGTTGGCTGGCTGGCTGGTTGGTTGTCTGGTTGGCTGGCTGGCTTTCTGGCTGGTTGGTTGGCTGGCTGGTTGCCTGGTTGGCTGGCTGGTTGGCTGGCTTGCTGTCTGGCTGGTTGCCTGGTTGGCCGGCTGGCTGGCTTGCTGGCTGTTCGCTGGCTGGTTGGCTGGCTGGCTGGCTGGCTGGCTGGCTGGCTGGCTGGTTGGCTGGCTTGCTGGCTGGCTGGTTGGTTGGCTGGCTGGCTGGTTGGTTGGCTGGCTTGCTGGTTGGTTGAGATCACATTTGAATAAATATTTTGACCTTTAATATTAACTGTTAATGTTGAGTTTCCACTGAAATCTCTGAGAATTTATCTTCACTTTGACACTAGTTTTATTTTACTAGCAGCTTTAGATGCTCAGAAATGTGTGAAGTTTTTTTAGCAGGAAAAGTCTCAGAGAGGAGAAAAGTGCTGCTCTGCAGAATCAAGTGTGACACCTGTGAAGAACTCAAAGCAAGCCTTTCACTCATCGTGTCATTTGTGGCAAAAATCATCACTAATTCAAAGAATTTCCCATGATGCAGCGCTCACACCAGCACCACACTCTTTCAGTGAAACACTTCATGAAGGGAGACTTGTTAGTCCTTGGACAGAACCAGGAAAATTCTGCAGGATGACCGAGCAGCGGCGGAACCCAACATCTCAGCAGCTTCATCCAAACATCTGTGAGACTGAGGCAGAGAGAAAGAAGAGAATGCTTGAAAACAGCTTCGCCAAAGGTGCTGAGTTCAGGCCAGCCGGTAACAGGGGATGCTGCAAGCGACTGGCCTGCTGAACCTCCTGTACAGCAGGATGAGAAAAGTGCTGAGTTGTAAACCCGAAGCCTGGTCTTGTGTGAGATGGTTTGATGCCAATTGTCCAGAGAGATTTCAGGGTGGATCCTGCTGATGCTTCTTGCAAAGGATCTGTGGCTAAAACAGCCTCAAGAACCAGATGTTGATTATCTTTAACATTCATGCTGAACTTCCTAACTGTTAATGGTTTGACCTGCTAAATTACATCTTAAATAGATTCATATTTTGCACCTCATCTCAGGTTTTGCTTCATTTTTTCTCAGAAATTGGTGGAATTCATTATTTGATGATCAGCTTTGATTTGTACATTTGCAGATCATCTCCACCTGTTTGACAGATTTACATGTTTTGATCTGAGCTTTCAGCTCATTTTCTTAAGTTCTTTCCTGCAGACTGCAGTGTTCTGCTTCTGCATCCTCAACTAAAAGAATGCATTATATTTTTATACCAAACTACTAAAACACCAAAGTGTTCATTTGAGAAAATCTCAAAGACTTAGAGCTGAAACAAGGCAGGGAGAGAGCAGGGACTTTATGAGCAAACAAAGCTGAACAGTTAACACAAAGAAGATGTCTGAGGTTAAAGTCTATTCATTTCCATAGTTTCTTATAGTATTACATAGTAACTTTCATAGAATATAGATTCAGGGCCCACTGTTTAACTGATTTGAAGTATTCATGTTTTTATTTTTACAGGAGTTGGGTTCCAGCTCCTGAACCTACGAAACAGAATTTCCATTTCCAGAGAAATCTGCATTAACTTCTTGGTTTTTACAACAAAAAGAAGAAAGAAAACACAGATTCTGATCACATCAAATGAATCAAGAGAAAGTATTTTCAAACTGTTCTGTCCATTTTCATCCTTCAATAGTCTGGGCCCGGGCCAGGCCCTGCTGGAAGATCCTCAGCAGAAGGACCCATGGAGTCCTTCAGAACATTCTACCAGACTGCTGCAGTGATTTTAGATTAAAAAAATCAGAGTGTACAAACACCAGCACTGGACACTGCAGCCCAAATCACAACTTTCCATGTAAAGGTGGTAAAATCCAATAAGGAATATGTTGCAAACAAAGCTAATAATTAATGTTCGGGTCACAGGGATGCTGGAGCCTATCCATCTACTGAAAGGCAAAAGTGGGCTTCCCTCCGGACAGATCATTGGTCCTTGATAGGGTCTCTAAAGGACAAACAGTCGCCCACGCACTCACGTTTACAATGAAGTGAGTTTGAGGCTGACGGGACGAGCGGCAGCAGGAAAGTCTTTGTTAGGATGTCAGAATGAGACAGAGGCTCGGCTAGACCACAGAGGACTGGAACCAGATGTTCTGATCCAACATTTAAAAACTTTGGTTCTTCACACAGAATCTTTGCATCAAAAAGGTGACATTAACTGTCAAACATGGAGGTGGAAGTGTGATAGTATGGGTTTCAGACTCGTGTACAGAGTCTCCCTGAACAAACGTCTCCCTCCGCTTTATGCAGGAACATTCCGTTCCCTCTGCTTTGAGCCGAGCTGCTCAGAGCTTCATCCTACATCAAGATAAAGACCCAGAAACCAGACCCTCCTGAGGACAGAAGAAAGATTTATACTGAATTGTAACTTCCTGGATGTGCCCCTAATGCAGTGGATTGACGCTGTTTTTAAATTCCTCCATTTCCCCCTGTTAAGTGCCCCAGTGTGATCTTTATTGTGACTGTCACCTCTCCAAATAGTGTGAATTTTAAGTCAGAGTAATAGATTCTGCACACAGGAGTTCAGCATCATCTTTGACCAAAGGCTTTAATGATCTCTTTAATCTTTAATCTCTCCAAAGTTGATTTGGAAGTCTGTTCTTATCTCATCGCTGCCTTTTGACTTTCATTATTCTTCTATCAGTCTTGGCCGTGCGCTGGTTTGTGTGTGAGCGTGTGAAGAGGGTGTGTTGCTGCAGCCGGTAATCATAAACCATGTCAGGATAAATACGCCAGTGCATTGGCTTTGCAAATGAGCCGCCTCTCGCTGCCCATCTCTTCTGCACTAATGTTTGCTCGGCCGTCTGATTGATGACAAGCCGATCTGCAGCTCTCATCAGCCCGAATATGAGGAGCTTCACATTCTGACCACAGTGAGCAAAGTAAATAAAGCCGAGCCGAGCTGTCACTTCTGCCGCGATAACATCATTCAATATGCTGGAGAGGGGGCGGAAAGGGGGAGGATGAATTTCAGCTCTCGTAGCAACACTTCCAAATAGAAAACTGTCAACATGAGAGCCCACTTCAGCCAGAATAACGGGGGTTTCATTAAAGGCAAGGAATTAGCCTCCGTCTGCAGGCAACAGTCGCCGGACCGAGCGTCTAATAAAGACGGAGTGGTTCTTTAACTCTGGAGATGTGACTCAACAAATGTTACTCAGTCATTCTACTGGTCAGAATCACCATTCTCATAACACTGACCGATGACGTTTGGCTCCAACATGACGGCGGCCATATTGAGAAAACTGATTGACTTTATTTGGTTGGAGCGGGAAGTAAATCATTCACTTTGGATGACGTCACACTCACTCAGTCCAGTTCTCTGATCCAGTCAGTGAAAGGAACGTATCAGGACGTCTTCAGTCACTCCTGAGGTCCTTCACAGTAAAACAAGTCAACCAGCAGCAGCGACCACATTCACAAACCCGTCCATCGCTATCGAATCAAGTGAATCAAGCTGAACATTTTCCTTTTCTACTGAACAAGGACATGAAAAATGATGATCAGGAAAGCTTCTGCATGGATCGTGAAACTGGAGTTTGATAAGCTAATTCTTCTTTATCAGTTCTAGCACATCACCTGTCCGTCCTGGGGGAGGATCCCTCCTCCATGTGGACATCCCTGAGGTTTCCAACATAAGGTTCTAGTTTTTCCTCACTGAGAAGGAGGGTCAAAGGGCAGAGATGCCAGTTCAGTTTAGTCTGTTTAGTTTCGTTTAGCAACCAGCTATGGTTTATCTTTTTATGACTGACTTTCTGTTTTTGCATAAACACCAGTGTGAAGCTCACTGAGACGGCTATGGCTGGGATTTTGGGCTACAGAAATAACATTGAATTGAATAAAATCTTCAGCACATCCTCACTCTGCATCTGAAGTCCTTTGGGGGGTTTCTGGGTGGAGGTACAGCATCACTGCCCCGTCTGTGATGTTGTGGATCTAAAGATCAGCTGCTCCGCATCAGCTGATCCAGTGGAAACTCAGAAGAGGATGAAGCTGAGGTCCAGACTGAAACACAAACCACAGCTTTGGACAGTTCAGCCGCAGCCTTAGAGGACCGCTTCCGTGAAGACGTATGAAAAAATGTGTTGTGTTTGTGATGTTGTGTATCGATCCCCATCTTTTTGAGGGTGGAGTTTAAAAATACATCACCTGTTGCTAATGCTGCCAATTAATTACAGTTCCTTCCAGCTGGGCGCTATGACATCACAGCGCTGCGGCTCAACGGGAATTGATGAGCGTTTGCTGCCGCTGTCTGTGACCTGAGCTGAAAAATTCCCGGGGAATGTTTCACATTTTCCTGCAGCCCCTGTGACCCCCCCGGCGCTCCTGCTCCACTCAAAGTTTGTTTGTCTCCATCGGCCACAACTTTCATTCTTTGTTTTTGATAAGTTTTCTTAGCTCCCCTCCGCCTGCAGGTGAGGCTTCGGCCCATGGTGCATTTGGGAAACGTGGGAATTTTTCAGCCTTGAGTTTCTGTTTCACCTCGAGCTCTAACTCCTGTTCACAAATTATTCATGGTGTCACGTCAAGGAAGTGCTGCAGCATCTGCCTGAGGGGACAGCCTCCGCGTGTGAAGCCAGTGTGAGTGTATCTGCTCCAACATCCAAACCGGGGCATTGTGTGAGTCTGTGTGTGAGTCTGTGTGTGAGTCTGTGTGTGTGTGAGTCTGTGTGTGTGTGAGTCTGTGTGTGAGCCTGTGTGTGTGTGAGTCTGTGTGTGTGTGTGAGTCTGTGTGGTGTGTGAGTCTGTGTGTGAGTCTGTGTGTGTGTGGTCTGTGTGTGAGTCTGTGTGTGTGTGAGTCTGTGTGTGTGAGTCTGTGTGTGTGTGAGTCTGTGTGTGTGTGAGTCTGTGTGTGTGTGTGTCTGTGTGTGTGTGAGTGCCAGATGTAATTCCCACTCCAAATCAAAGTCCCTGACAGTTGCCTTAATGCCTGCTGCCTCTCATGTGATGAAGGGCCTCCTGCTCGTCACCGCAGATACCTCCATCATGCCCTCCCCCGCCCTTCCTATCGATGGCGAATCAATCACTCCGTCCGTGTGCCACTCTGTATCCCTGACACCAGCATGTATAATTAAAGTTTATTCCCGCGGACCTCCCAGCTCGATTCTTCCTGCAGCTTTCCTCGACAACCTGCCACTGCCGACACGGACGGTGATAAATATGTAATGGACATTCATATTTCAGCTGGACGGAGGGAAGCAGCCGCTGCGTTCTTGGAGGAGGCCAACTGTTCTGCAACAATCAGCAGATAAATGAGTCATGGTGGAGGACTCAGCTCCAAAACAACAAGCACATCTGCTCTGATGGAGCTGCTCATTAGCTCTTCTTTTAATCCAAGACGGAGGTTTGGATGTTGGAGTTTGTTAGTAAGAAAGTAGGATCACAGTGACAGAACCGACGGTCAGCCTGCAAATCCATGAAAAAGCAATAGAAATAGTTTCAGCTCATTTTCTGACACGTCTCTAAGATGTCAGACTTTATGTTAACAATGTCTGATGGTCAACATCTGAAACTGTTTGACACTTTTTTTTTCTGGAGGAAATTCCAGATGTGAGATGATCTGCGAAAGAGGAACACTAAGCAGAACCACAGAGTGCAGCGCTGCTCCACAGCAGGTGACATCCAGAACTGCGTCTGCTGTGCTGTCTGAAAGGGAGTGGAATGACTTTCTACATTTCTTACATGGATAACAAGGTGGATTTTATTTTTCACACAAAAAATCATTTATGAAGAACTTCATACCTTAAGGAACACGAAGGGACTTACAAACTAAAACATTCAAAAACAAGAAATAGTTCTAACAGTAAAATGAACACATTTGATACCAGTAGTGTTCAGTACTTATTAAGAACTTCAGAATACTGCAGTTAAATGAAGTACTTCAGAGTACGTCAGTTAAATAAAGTACTTCAGAATAGTTCAGTTATATGAAGTACATCAAAATACTTCAGTTAAATAAAGTACATCAGAAAACTTCAGTTAAATAAAGTACTTCAGAATAGTTCAGTTAAATGAAGTGCTTTAGAATATTTCAGTTATATGAAGTACTTCAAAATACTGCAGTTATATGAAGTACGTCAAAATACTGCAGTTATATGAAGTATTTCAGAATACTTCAGTTAAATTAAGTACATCAGAATACCTCAGTTATTGAAGTACATCAGAATACTTCAGGTAAATGAAGTACTTTAGAATACTTCAGTTATATGAAGTACATCAGAATACTTCAGTTACATTTAGTACTTTAGAATACTTAAGTTCAATTTAGTACTTCAGAATACTTCAGTTAAATGCAGTACTTTAGAATACTTCAGTTATATGAAGTACTTCAGAATACTGCACTTATATTACGTACATCAGTATACTGCACTTATATTACGTACATCAGAATACTGCACTTATATGAAGTACTTCAGTCCAACCCTGTACATCCCAGTACAGTAGGCGGGGGGGATGTGGCGTGGTACAGCAGAAGGGTGGTCGACCTCTGATCGTAGGATTGCAGGTTCCATTCCTGCCTTGCATGTCCATGTGTCAAAGTATCCTTGGGCAAGACACTGAACCCCAGATTGCCTCTGGTGGAAGGTTGGCTCCAGTGTTCGGCAGCGGCGCCGCCATCAGTGTGAGAATGGAACAGTGACTGTGAAACGCTTTGGGCCTTTAATGAAAGTAGAAAAGCGTGATAGAAGTAAACGGCGTTCTGCTACCTGCAGCTCCAGGGCCACATGTCAGTTACCTCTGTGTTAGCATTTGTTCATGTTAACAGAAATAGGATGTTTACGTTTATTATTAGTTTACAGTTTTTAATTAAAAATTGGCAGAAATGAGTAACACAAAAACATAACAGTATCCACATTTACTTGGGTTGAACCCTGTGTTCTCACAAAACCACACTGTGAAGCTTAAATTCCCTTCAGCTCTAAAAAAACACACAACTATGCATCAAATGGTCCGTCGTTCTTCCACTGTTGTGTTGCTGTCGGTCAACCGTTTATTTCACACTTGCAGAGTTTACCAAGCGGGAATACCTTCACCTAAAAACATATCTGCAGTCTTTCTGTCTGGTGACGGACACAGTGCAGAGGTAGAGCGTTCAACCTCTGATTGGAGGGTCACTGGTTGGTTCCTGGCTTGTCCATAAAAGTGTTCTTGAAGCCCACGTTGCTCCTACAGGATGGCGTCAGTGTATGTGCCACTTATGCATGTGTTTGTGCATGTGTGAGTGGGACTGTGACTGTAAAGCACTTTAAGCTTTAAGCTAAACCAAGGTCGAAAACGGCTGGGTAACGAGACGCCATTTATCAGCTCAGATGGAGGGAGGGGCATCATCACCCCGAACACCAGTGTTAAACTACAGGGGATGGAGGGGTGCAGAAAAAGATCCAATCAGGGACATCAGAAGTAAAACAAGCCTACCAGAGTGAAGGCGCCCAAGATGAAAAACGCCAGGATTTTAGATTTTGTTCAAATCTAAGAAATGTTTTGCTTCAGGTTTCACTGTTCTCCAAAATGACTGAAGAACTGTCATAGATGTTTGAGGGTGGTGTCTGTGTGTGTGTGTGGGGGGGGGGGGGGGGTATGTTCCACTCAGCGTAGAACCTTAAAGTAAACCCCCATAGACACACACACACTCACACGCGCGCACACCATCCTGAACGAGAGAACAAAGAGTGATTTCCTCATTAAGACAGTTTTTAATGCATGGAAAGATAATTTATTCATGAAAATTAACAAATGATTCATTCCAGCAGAAACTTCTCGTGGCCGCTGCGTTCAGATATGTTTTATTGTTATTAGAAGAAGTCCCTCCGCAGCGCTGCTTCATTGCCACAGCATTATGCATGCGCAGCTGATTAAAAGAGTTTGATCGTCACTGCAAATTACACTTTTAGCAGGTAGCACCGCTAATTAATGAGCCTTGCTAATGTTATCCACGTTTTTTTTTTTCAATTTGTATTTACTTACATTTGTCGTTTTTCTTCTTTTTACACTTTTCTGTTGTAATCTTTCTTATGTTTATTTTTGAACAAAACAATAATAGGAGAAATACAGTATTTATTTCTCCAAACCAGAAAACTTGATTCTGTAATTAGTAAATATCTGATTTCTTTAATCTAAAACTGGCTTTCTGCTGCATCAAACCCGTTCAGATCATAAAAGTCCACTTCCTCAGCCAAGTTCCATGCTTTTATTTTGGTTTGTTGAAGATCCTTTTCTTTTTAGCTGGCTTGTTCAAACTAATGAAGAACTGTCTTTGTTCCAAAGCTTACTGTTTATTTCCATGTCTTTCTTGGTGGTGCTCTTCATCTTTTCTTTTTGGAACATCAAGGAAAGGTTTATGCACATTTGCTGCTTTCTGCTCTGCTCAAACTGAGTGCCTGACACTCAGACAACATCAGGCCAAAATCCCAAACACAAAGGCTCCAAGAATGAAAGCCGTCACGTTTACTGAAGCTTCAGAGATTCTGCAGCGAGTGCAGCGTCAGGTGAGGAAGTCTTTGATGGATATTTATGACATGAAGGCTAAGCTGGTTTAATCCCACCTTTATGAAACCATAAAGACGCTGGACCCACAGGTGAGTGTCAGCAGAGAGGAGGCTTCAAAGGCGGAGGACTCGGACTGGTCCGGATCTGCCTGTAGAGCTGATAAAAGCCCCACAAAGACAGCAGACATCAGTGCAGCAGCTGGGACCTCAGCGTCCACCACGCTGCAGATGAAGCCGATGCTGATGTTTCATTTTTAAAGGAAACAAAAAGTGGACCGTATCTCAGCGTGGCTTTAGAAAAGATTTTTAGGTTTAAAAAATCATTTGAAGAAATATAACCGTTGTCCTCATTTCTGCATCATCTTCTTTCTCTGCGTGAAAACTGGAATCAAGACGGAAAAATGTCCCAACAATCAGAGCATTCAAGAATATCAACCTCTATGGTTAACACACACACACACACACACACACACACAACACACACACAAACTAATGGACACACACACACAAACTGATGGACACACACACACACAAACTGATGACACACAACACACAAACTGATGGACACACACACACAAACTGATGGACACACACACACAACAAACTGATGGACACACACCACAACAAACTGATGGAGACACACACACACACACAAACTGATTGACACACACACACACAAACTGATTGACACACACACAAAACTGATAGACACACACACACAAACTGACAGACACACACACACACAAACTGATGGACACACACCACACACACACAAACTGACAGACACACACACACAAACTGATGGACACACACACACACATTGATGGACACACACACACAAACTGATGGACACACACACACAAACTGATGGACACACACACAAACACACACAAACTGATGGACACACATACACACACACACACCAACTGATGGACACACACAACAAACTGATGGACACACACACACAAACTGATGGACACAAACACACACACAAACTGACAGACACACACACACAAACCGATGGACACAGACACAAACTGACGGACACACACAAACTGATGGACACACACACTCACAAACTGATGGACACACACACACAAAACTGAGGACACACACACACAAACTGATGGACACACACACACAAACTGATGGACACACACACACAAAACTGATGGACACACACACACACAAACTGATGGACACACACAAACTGATGGACAACACACAAACTGATGGACAACACACACACAAACTGATGGACACACACACACAACTGATGGACACACACACACACAAATTGATGGACCACCACACACACAAACTGATGGACACACACACACAACTGATGACACACACACACACAATTGATGGACACACACACACAAACTGATGACACACACACACAACTGACGGACACACACAAACTGATGGACACACACACTCACAACTGATGGACACAACACACAAACTGATGGACAACACACACACAGAAACTGATGGACACACACACACACAACTGATGGACACACACACAAACTGATGGAGACACACACACACACACACTGATGGACAACACACAAACTGATGGACACACACACACACAAACTGATGGACACACACACACAAACTGATGGGACACACACACACACAAATTGATGGACACACACACACAAACTGATGGACACACATACACACACACACACAAACTGTAGGACACACACACACAAACACAAACTGATGACACACACACACACACAAACTGACGGACACACACACACACACAAACTGATGGACACACACACACACACACAAACTGATGGACACACACACACACAACTGACGGACACACACACACACACCAACTGACGGACACACACACACAAACTGACGGACACACACACACAAACTGACAGACACACACACACACAAACTGATGGACACACACACAAACTGATGGAACACACACACACAAACTGATTGGACACAACACACACACACAAACTGATAGACACAACACACAAACTGACAGACACACACACACAAACTGACAGACACACACACACAAACTGATGGACACACACACACACATTGATGGACACACACACACAAACTGATGGACACACACACACAAACTGATGGACACACACACACACACACACAAACTGATGGACACACATACACACACACACACAAAACTGATGGACACACACACAAACTGATGGACAACAACAAAAGATGGCCACAAACACAAACAAATGGACACACACACCACACACACAAACTGACAGAGACACACACACAAACTGATGGACACACACACAAACTGATGGACACACACACACTGATGGACAACACACACAAACTGATGGACACACACACACACAAACTGATGGACACACACACACAAACTGATGGACACACACACATACACACACAAACTGATGGACACACACACACAGAAACTGATGGACACACACACACAAACTGATGGACACACACACAACTGATGGAGACACACACACACACAAACTGATGGACACACACAAACTGATGGACACACACACAAACTGATGGACACACACACACAAACTGATGGACACACACACACACAAATTGATGGACACACACACACAAACTGATGGACAACACACACACACACACAAACTGATGGACACACATACACACACACACACAAACTGTAGGACACACACACACAAACACAAACTGATGGACACACACACACACAAACTGACGGACTCACACACACACACACACACAAACTGATGGACACACACACACACACACAAACTGATGGACACACACACACACCAACTGACGGACACACACACACACAACTGACGGACACACACACACAAACTGACGGACACACACACACAAACTGACAGACACACACACACACAAACTGATGGACACACACACAAACTGATGGACACACACACACACAAACCGATGGACACACACACACACAAACTGACAGACACACACACACAAACTGATGGACACACACACACACACACAAACTGATTGACACACACACACACACAAACTGATGGACACACACACACAAACTGATGGACACACACACACACACACACTGATGGACACACACACACAAAACTGATGGACACACACACAAACTGATGGACACACACACAAACTGATGGACACACACACACACACAGATTGACACACACATACACAAACTGATTGACACACACACACACAAACTGGGACACACACACACAAAACTGACAGACACACACACCACAAACTGATGGACACCACACAAACTGATGGACACACACACACACACAAACTGATGGACACACATACACACACACACACAAACTGATGGACACACACACACACAAACTGATGGACACACACACACAAACTGATGGACACACACACACACAAACTGATGGACACACACACACAAACTGATGGACACACACACACACACAAACTGATGGACACACACACACACACACAACTGATGGACACACACACAAACTGATGGACACACACACACAAACTGATGGACACACACACACGCACAAACTGATGGACACACACACACAAACTGATGGACACACACACACAAAACTGATGGACACACACACACAAACTGATGGACACACACACACACAAACTGATGGACACACACACACAAACTGATGGACACACACACACACAAACTGATGGACACACACACACAAACTGATGGACACATACACACAAACTGATGGACACACACACACACACACACTGATGGACACACACAACAAACTGATGGACACACACACACACAAACTGATTGACACACACACACACAAAACTGATGGACACACACACAAAACTGATGGACACAGACAGACACACACACACAAACTCATGGACACACACACACAATAACTGATGGACACACACACACACAACTGATTACACACACACACACAAACCGATGGACACACACACACACACAAACTGAGACACACACACACAAACTGATGGACACACACACACACACAAACTGATGGACACACACACACACACAAACTGATGGACACACACACAAACTGATGAACACACATACACAAACTGATTGACACACACAACACAAACTGATGGACACACACACACAAACTGATGGACACACACACACACACAAACAGACACACACATAACACTGATGGACACACACACACCCAAACTGACGGACACACACACACACACACACACAAACTGATGGACACACACACAAACTGATGGACACACACACACACACAAACTGACACACACACACACAAACTGATGGACACACAACACACACACACACAAACTGATGGACACACACACAAACTGATTGACACACACATACACAAACTGATTGACACACACACACACAAACTGATGACACACACACACAATGATGGACACACACACACACACAAACTGACAGACACACACATACACAAACTGATGGACACACACACACCCAAACTGACGGACACACACACACACACACACACAAACTGATGGACACACACACACAAACTGATGGACACACACACACACACAAACTGATGGACACACACACACACAAACTGATGGACACACATACACACACACACACAAACTGATGGACACACACACATACACAAAACTGATGGACACACACACACACAAACTGATGGACACACACACACACACAAACTGATGGACACACACACACACACACACAAACTGATGGACACACACACACACACACACAAACTGATGGACACATACACCACACACACACAAACTGATGGACACACACACACACACACGCAAACTGATGGACACACACACACACACAAACTGACGGACACACACACACACACAGACATTGGCTGGTCTTTGCCGGGCTCTCTCTGACCCTGAAGCAGACTCTGAGTATATCAGGTTCTTTTTGTGGTGTCAGAATCTGGGCTGTGTTCTGACACTCCGTCACCATTTAATGTTTGATGAAACAAATGCAGGAAGGTTCTGACAAGTTTATGCTGCTCTGGAAAGTCTTACCTCGACAGAGTTAATCATTGAAATGTTTTTGCATAAAGCTCCAGTCTTCTCAGAGGAAGGAGTTTGTATTTATCAGTTCACCTTCCTCCAGATAACGAGATGATGAAGTGTTTGAGAGTGGAGCGGCAGAAGCGTGGCAGCAGAGCACGCCCAAAGCATTTCCACCTAAATGCACTCACATAACAGCCAATCAAACAAAGGCTGATCAAAGGTATTAACAGGATTGTTTCGCCTTAATAACTACATGTCAGCTTGAATTAGTTCAGCCACATTTGAAGAATAGTGCAGCGGTGGAAGCTGTAATTCAGCCTGCTGTTCCCCCTGACCACAGACATTCACTCAGCAGCTGCTCCGCTCAGGATTTCTGCAAATGAAGCCGGACTGCAAATCACAGCAGCTCTGCCTGAATCAGCAGCTCTTTCATAAATGCTGATTTCCAAACTCTCCATGTTCTGCAGATTTGACAGAGCGCCGTGCACCCACAGGCCTGACTTAGCATTACTCTGCTGTAAGTAAAGGGCTGCACATAAATACAGAGAGATGACGGGTAACAAGGCTGTGCATAAACAAGGTGATCTACAGCCTGTGAAACAAAACCACGTCATTTTATCAACCAGATGGATCAGCAAACACAACAAACTGGTGTTTCCGTGTTTCCAGATTTCATACTTTAACTGTCTAAACAACCATCATTGTTTTCAGGTTTTCTGGTGTCAGGGTCACCACGCAGGCAGAGCTCTTTGGAGGCAAAGACAGTAAACTGAGAGAAGATGCAAGATCTGAAACTTTTCTGGTATTTGTGTGTCAGTAAATGTCATTAAACCACGAGCTTCATAGACTGCACTGGACGTGATGGCTGGCTGTTTTCAGAACGAACACTCTACTTCCTCACAGCTTGTGATCTTTGTCAGGTTAAATAATTGTTGCTTTTAGAGATGTTCATATGAATAACAAAAAGAAATCTTGTTTTTTTGCCAAATGGAATGTGACTGTAAATGTAACTATTTAAAAGAATAAAATACTGCGATCAGGAGTCTCAAACCAGGTAACTACAAGGAAAGAATTATCACGAGGCCTGCGTAATCCAACGACGCCTGGATGTAAAACAACACAACGCCGCTTCGGACACGCCGTTTTAGTCGCAATAAAGTGCTGCTTTTGTCTTGAGTTTTCCCGTGTTGGGCGTAATTTTGTGCTACTTTTTAAAAAGCGCATAGAAAGCTGTGTGTTTCATGGCCAAAAACAATTTATTCTGACGCTTTTCCCAGCGATTATTGACTGTTTTCGCTTGCCGTATGG